>JAANYP010008590.1:0-260000 GCA_020465985.1 Centrapalus pauciflorus
GACCAAAGCAACAAAGGGTAAAGGAAAAGCCTCTGTGGACACTGACTATCTCAAGGCTGCTTAGCTCAAATTTGACAAGTCTCAAGCCAATGAAACGACCATTCCACTGGAGACTTATTATACATTCGAAGAAGATCAGCTTGAGATTCTGGAAAGACAAAAGAAGGAAGAAGCCTCTGCCAAAGCTGCCAAAGCCTTTGCATACATGGAGGCATGAAAAATTAAAATTCCCTCCTTGGATGTTCAAAGGAAACTGTTAGAGGCTACAAAAGAGTCAGTGACTAATAAAGAGGGAGAGAAGGAAAAGAGTTCACAGGTCTTAGTGACCAAGTCAAAGCCTGTATCCTCCTCAGCAAAAGCCCAAGTACACTTTGATAATGTGGCAAGAAAGAAGTTCTTTGACGTTGCCAACAGAAGACTTGCCAAGGAGACTATTATCAAAAGTTGTCCCAATCTCAAGGAAAGGTAAACAGTGGAAGCTTCATATAACCAGGCTAGGTGTTGATAGTCCAGAACTGGAAGCTTATTAGTCTGCTGGTGTTGCCTGCTTGGGGTACATGGAATGTGTTGAATAGGCTGTTGCCCTGAGCAGATCCAATTCTTAAACTGCTCAAACTATCAGGGAATATGTCAAAATGCTGACGGAGAAGGTTAAAAACCTATTCCTGATCCCTGAAGAACAAATCAACGGTACCTCACTAGTGGAACCCAAGACTAGGCCCAGGAGAAAGAGAAAGGATACAAAGCTTGAAAAGCTCCTCATGATGACTGAACAGGGGATGCATGCTGTTGAAATCAAAGGAGTAAATCATAGTCTGCTAAGAGGAGTTGAGCCTGAGGAAGGCAAATTCATTGAAGAACCTGAGTTAGGGGTATTCTTTGTGGACCCCTTATCAAAGAAAATGTGTTTCCAAAGAACATCTGATCTTCATAAGGTTGGTCTCAAGCAGATCGTAGCCTTTAGACTCTCCAATATGTTTGGACAACATTCAAGATGGAGAACAGTCATCTGGGTACAACTCAAGGGCTTCTATGAAAGGGGAGAACTTTAACATCCCGACTTCATGTTTCTCAGGCATGAAATAGAAGATATTGATGAGACCAAAGAGCACTTTGAACACCTGTTTGAGTCAAGACCACAGCTTGAAGGCCTATCCACTGCTGAGTAAATGAAGAATGGTAGCTGTCCATAAGTTGGACAGGCTTGCCATTACCTGCTCCCACCATCAACAGTACAACTTGTTGAGATTTTCCTTGTACATATGTTGTACTTTATTACATTAGTAGTAATCTATTTTATTACATCAGTTGTAATTTACCTTAGTACATTAGTTGTACTTTTGAAAAAACATGTGTTGTTTTCATTAATATCAGTATATATAAACTGATCTTTTTACTTTACTTCAATGTTGTATTTTCATTTCAGCAAATGTAATGTAAAAATATATAGTGATCATTGATATAATCAGCTTAGACTGTGTAACAACTGGCCTAAAAATATAAGGTATGAAACTCGAAAATTAAACTAATATAAAAACTCGAATAATGAAGTAATAAAACTCGAATGAAGTGTTATGAATCTCGAATCATATAGCAATAAACTCGAATGATATTACATGAAACTCGAATCATGTAAGTGTAAACTCGAATAATGATGTGATAAACTCGATTAGTAAAGGCATAAACTCGGATATCACTTTGATGAAACTCGAATAAAGAAAGAATTAAACTCGGATGATGCTGCATAAAACTCGAATGATTAAGATACAAATCTCGATTTCTTAGGGATGAAACTCGAATAAAGAAACATAAAACTCGAACAATTAAACAAAAGAAACTCGGATAACAAAGGCATAAAACTCGAATGACAAAGGCACAAAACTCGAATGACACAGGCATGAAACTCGGGTATAATGATATAAAACTCGATTGACACTGCAACAAACTCGATTCACACTTGAATCGAGTTTAACATTCCAGAAAAAATTTTCTAAGTATGTATATATATATATATAAATCCGAAATTATCCCTCACCTTTTTCGTGCATACTTTTGTACTTTTATTAATATAAAATGTGAAAACCCATACTACTTATCACTCTAAAAAGTAAGTTGTCCTTTAAAGGACAACTAGCATGTACTATTGTATTATTTTAATATTAAACACCATGCAACATATACTCATTAAAATCGGCCACACCTTTTTTGTCCAACACTCAACCGATTCACTTTTTCTTTTCATCATTTCATTGAAAATTTAATTAGTTTATCATTATTTTAATAACCGATTTTTCTTCTATAAATAGAAGACAAAACCCACTTCATTAAAACACACCAACTCACAAACACTCTCAAAGCAAAACGGCCAACTTAAAGATTTCAAGTGTTCTTCAACTTTGGTAAGTTTTCTTATTTACTTTATTTACGAAACATGAAAAATTAAAGATATTTACTAAAAATGTAATATTTTCATTTATAAATCGGTTTTCATAATACGCGTGATAATATTCCATACAATATGTATGAATACCTTTTATATATATATTGCACATGCTCGTATATATATATATATATATATATATATATATATATATATATATATATATATATATATATATATATATATATATATATATATATATATATATATATATATATTTTCGTATAAACACATATATATATGTACATATATATACGTGAGTATGGATGCATGCAAACCATTTTAGAAATAAATATCCATAAATCGATATTCACGTATAAAACCCACAAAAATTATTCATACCTCACAAGTACATGAAAATAATTACGAAGTACTCAAACACGTATTATGTTGATATTGACCCGAACTCGTAAAAATATTAGGACGGGTCTCAAACATTCGAACAAGTGCTTAACTCAGATCCAAAAACAACATCAAAAACAACAAGGTGAGTCTTCATAGTCCCATTTTTCACATTATTATGTTTTGGGATGAAATACATGTTTCGTTTTTATATGGACACGAAAACTTCTCGATTCTATTATGTATTACGTATGAGAATCTCCGCCCTTATATCATGAAATCGTTAGTTGCATTTGTTTGCAAGCGCGAATATATTGTGAATAGATCTATTGGGAGTCATGTCCCCCACTCGGGTTAGTGGTTTAGCTAACAGCGGGTGCATATATATTCAACTCACGGTATTACGTATGGGAATACTGCTCGGGGCAAAACTCATTCTAATTAAGCTTCGGTAACATGATGGTTTACGTAATACATCTCATGGAATTTATGATTTGATTTTTTTATAAATTCAACGTATCTGATAATGTCCATACAACTGGTCTTTTCGTGTAAACCTATGAACTCACCAACAATTTTGTTGACGTATTTTAGCATGTATTTTCAGGTAATTAAGGCAAGTGCGCCTTCGAATACACCAACTTTCAAACTTCCGCATTTCATGGAGTCGCATGCATATTTCGAAACTAACGGAGATTTGACTGCATTATTTTTGGACGCATTAATTATGTATTAAAATCTCTGTATTACGCGAACTTCATTTCTTTCATTTTGTAAAACATTATTACATTCTTAAATTTTAATGTGGTATTATTTCGAAAACGTCCATTTAGTGGTCGTTCGTTATAATTATGGTTACGCTTCCGCACTCGTCACGACTCGCTGCCAACCAAGGTAGCAGGGTGTGACAGATTGGTATCAGAGCCATAGTTATAGTGAACTAGGTTGCATTAGTGTCCTAGACTATAACTGCACGTAAAAATTTCTGATTTTAAGAATATTTTTTTAACTAACTAAAAGATTACAAATGAACCTTGTTAGCAGAAACCATGAACCATCCAGAAATTATCATCCTGTCGGACTCTGAGGAGGAATACACTCCCGCAAGTCCCACGGCCACGGAAGTCTTCTCAGAAGAAGAAACCTCGGAGGAGGAGGACCCGTCGGAAGATCCGATGGAAGAGTCCGAAGAAGAACCAATGGAGGAAGAGGATCCTTCACCACCGGCGGCCCCTGCTCGCGTCCCGTATCACCCGGCCGAACCATCCTATAAGCCGTATAGGCCTTATCCTAACGGCCCAAAGATGTTGTACACACCCCGGAAACGGGTAATCATACCGAGAAGGGAGTCTATTCCTGTTCCAACTCCCCAGCCCAATCCCCCGACGCCACACCGACGGGTAGACGCCCGAAGATGGACTTGGATACCGGAGACCCTCCGCGAATGGAGGCAGATGGAGGGAGTTCCTCCAAACTTCGAGATCGGAGGACCATCCTCCGCACCTGTCTCATCGCTCACTCAAGAGCCCGCCGATCAGACCATACCCCTTTTGATCGCAAGGTCTACCAGGCATGACCACCAGATCCGGTCACTTAACCTGGATATCGGGGAGATGACCGCTCGTTTAGAGCGGGAGGAGTTGCAAAACTCCAACATATATTGGGCCAACCAGCACGCCCTTGCTATATAGCAGGACGGACTGAATGAGCTCCGGCAGCAACTAGCCGAGAGCCAAACCCGGATCGAGGAGTTGACGCAGCGCCTCAGTACGATGGAAAAGGGAGAGACCCCTGATCACTCCCACACCTAGTACTTTTCCATTTCCTTTGTATTAGTAGGAAAATATTATGTAATAGCATAGGATAAAAAAAATTTTCGGGTAATAACCCGCCCCTAATGTAAGAAAAATTTCGAATGATTAATGAAAATTCCCAGATATTTATATGATTGTGCTTGATGATTTTAGTATTGTGCCGCATCTTTAAGATTCAACTTCTTACACTATGATTTTCTTTAAACTTCAAGATAATGCCGCCAAAACGAGCCATGAATGCAGCTGACATTGAAGAGCTTGTTGCCCAAAGGGTGGCTGCCGCCATAGCTACCTACGAGGCAAACCGAAATAGCACAACCAATGGGGATGGTGGTGCCAGTCGCACCACAGGAGGAACTGAAACCCACACGAAAGGTTGTGGGATTAAAGGGTTTTTAAGTTGCAAACCCCGGTATTTTAATGGAACCGAAGGAGCAGTCGGTTTGATCCGTTGGTTTGAAAAGTTAGAATCCATATATCGTGTCAGCGGATGCACTGAAGGAGACAAGGTGAAATTTGCTACTCACACCTTGCAAGATAGCGCGCTCACATGGTGGAATTCCTACGTCCAGTCGGTAGGAATTGACGAAGCCTACCAGCTCTCGTGGTCCACATTGAAACAGATGATGACAGATGAGTACTGTCCAAGAAACGAACTCCAGAAAATGGAATCAGAATTTTGGAATCTATCAATGAAAGGAACGGACGTTGCAGGATATACCAACCGATTCCATGAACTAAGTATCCTGTGTCCGCAGATGGTAACTCCGAAATACAAGAAGGTTGAACGCTATATTTGGGGACTCGCTCCTCAAATCCAAGGGAACGTTACCGCCTCCAACCCATCCACCATACAGGACGCCATCAGGATGGCCAACAATCTTATGGACCAAGTATCCCGGAGAAACGAAGCCAAAGCCGGGGAACACAAGAGAAAGTGGGAAGAAAAGACCGGGAAGAACACGGGTTCACAGTCCAAGAAACCCGAGACCATTAAAGCCTATGTAGCAGGAGTTGAGTCAAGGAGAAGCTATACCGGTACTAAGCCTTTTTGCACCAAATGCACCTTTCACCACAACCCTGGCCCCTGTCCAACCCAATGCGGAAACTGCAAACGTTTGGGCCATATGGCCAAAGACTGTAGATCCGGAGCCCCGGGTGCCAGTGGTAGCAACCCAAGGAGCTGTTACGAGTGTGGTGCAACGGGACACCTCAGGAATGAGTGTCCAAAACTGAGGAACGAAGAGAGAGCTCAGGGGAGAGCATTTGTGTTGGGAGCAGGAGACGCTCGTCAAGACCCCCACGTGGTATCAGGTACGTATCTCCTAAACGATATTTACGCTTACGTACTCTTTGATACTGGGGCTGATAGGAGCTTTATATCTGATAAGTTTAGCCAGCAGTTGAATGTTTCTACTCTTCCCTTAGACAACTCCTATACAATAGAACTTGCAGATGGCAAAATAATAAAGGCAAGTAGTATCATTAAGGAATGCACATTAAAGCTAGCAGATCACTCCTTTAAGATAGACTTAATGCCTATAGAACTTGGAAGTTTTGATGTGGTGATTGGTATGGACTGGTTGTCACATAACCAGGCTGAGATTTTGTGTGGAAAGAAAGTGGTGCGAATACCACTCAGTAAGAAGAAAGTCCTCACGGTCCAAGGGGAAAAGAAGAACCGACAATTGAATGTCATATCCGGCCTAAGAACATTAAAATGTCTTAGGAAGGGTTGCCATGCAGTGTTGGTCCAGATCGTAGAAAAAGAGTCGAAGGAAAAACGACTTGAGGATATTCCAGTAGTACGTGACTACCCGAAGGTATTTCCGGAAGACTTGCCTGGGCTTCCTCCAGCTAGGCAAGTAGAATTTCAAATCAACTTAGTGCCAGGAGCTGCACCGATCGCAAGAGCCCCATATAGACTCGCACCTTCTGAGATGCAAGAATTATCCAGTCAATTACAAGAATTGATGGATAAAGGATTCATTCGACCAAGTTCCTCACCTTGGGGAGCTCCCGTTCTGTTCGTTAAGAAGAAAGACGGATCTTTCCGAATGTGCATAGACTACCGAGAACTAAACAAGTTAACGGTAAAGAACCGCTACCCCCTCCCTAGGATTGATGACCTGTTCGACCAGCTACATGGATCTAGCTTCTACTCAAAGATTGATCTGCGCTCCGGTTACCATCAAGTAAAAGTTCGGGAAGAAGATATCCCCAAGACAGCATTTAGAACTCGTTATGGACATTACGAATTCCAGGTGATGCCATTCGGTTTAACCAACGCACCAGCCGTATTTATGGACCTCATGAATCGGGTGTGTAAACCATATCTGGATAAATTTGTAATAGTGTTCATAGACGATATCCTAATCTATTCCAGAAGTAAAGAAGAGCATGAACAACATCTCAAGTTGATCTTGGAGTTGTTAGAGAAAGAGCAGCTATACGCCAAATTTTCGAAATGTGAATTTTGGTTACGAGAAGTAAAATTCCTTGGACATGTGATCAACAGTCAGGGAATTCAGGTCGACCCATCAAAAATCGAGGCCATAAAGAACTGGGCAATCCCTAGAACCCCCACAGAAGTCCGCCAATTCCTAGGACTTGCCGGTTATTATAGGCGATTCATTGAGAACTTCTCGAAGATAGCAGGTTCCTTCACGAAGTTGACCCGTAAGGATGTGAAATACGTCTGGGGTGAAGAGCAGGAAAAGGCATTTCAGCTGCTTAAGCAGAGGTTGTGTAGTGCACCAATTCTGTCCCTACCCGAAGGGACTGAAAATTTTGTAGTCTACTGTGATGCCTCGCACAACGGATTAGGTTGTGTGCTCATGCAAAGGGACAAGGTCATCGCTTATGCATCCCGACAGCTCAAGATTCACGAGGTAAACTATACGACTCATGACCTGGAACTGGGAGCAGTGGTGTTTGCTCTCAAAATATGGAGGCACTATTTGTATGGAACCAAGTGCACGGTGTTCACGGATCACAAAAGCCTCCAGCATATTCTGAATCAGAAAGAATTAAATATGAGGCAACGACGTTGGGTGGAACTTCTTAGCGATTATGACTGCGAGATTCGCTACCATCCAGGAAAAACAAATGTCGTAGCTGACGCCCTAAGCCGAAAGGAACTGGTTAAGCCATTAAGAGTCCGAGCTTTGGTAATGACCATACAGTCAAACCTAAACTCTCAAGTCCGAGAGGCTCAAGAAGAGGCAGTCAAGGAGGATAATCTGCTGAATGAAGCATTGAGAGGCATGGATAAGCAGTTTGAAATTAAGTCAGACGGATGCCGATACTTCATGGGCAGAATTTGGTTACCAAAGTTTGGAGGCATAAGGAAACTGGTCATGGATGAAGGGCACAAAACAAGATATGTTGTTCATCCAGGGTCGGACAAGATGTATCACGATTTGAAGGGTTCATACTGGTGGCCAAACATGAAGGCTGACATTGCTACTTACGTCAGCAAGTGCTTAACATGCTTAAAAGTTAAGGCTGAGCATCAAAGGCCATCAGGATTGCTAGTCCAGCCAGAGATACCCCAATGGAAGTGGGAAAATATCACCATGGATTTTATCACTAAGTTGCCAAAGACTCCTGGAGGTTATGACACCATCTGGGTGATCGTGGATCGGCTGACCAAGACCGCACACTTCCTGCCAATCAAGGAGACTGACAAGATGGATAAGCTAACACTAACCTATCTTAAGGAGGTCGTCTCAAGGCATGGGGTGCCCGTATCCATTATATCAGACAGAGACAGCAGATTTACGTCACGGTTCTGGCAATCATTGCAAGAAGCTCTAGGAACGCGTCTGGATATGAGTACAGCCTATCACCCGCAAACGGACGGTCAGAGTGAAAGAACGATTCAGACATTGGAAGATATGCTAAGGGCATGTGTCATCGACTTTGGAAGAAGTTGGGACAGACACCTGCCATTAGTTGAGTTTTCTTATAACAACAGTTATCACTCGAGCATTAAGACCGCCCCATTCGAGGCACTCTATGGACGAAAGTGTCGATCACCTCTTTGTTGGGCTGAAGTAGGGGATAGTCAGATTACTGGACCTGAGATCATCCAGGAAACTACAGAAAAGATAGCCCAGATTCGGAACCGATTGAAGATTGCGCGGGATCGACAAAAGAGTTATGCAGACATCCGACGGAAGGATTTGGAATTCCAAGAGGGAGATCAAGTAATGCTGAAAGTCTCGCCTTGGAAAGGCGTAATCCGTTTTGGAAAACGAGGAAAACTCAATCCTCGTTATATCGGAACATTCAAAATCACCAAAAGAATTGGCCCGGTAGCTTACCGACTCGATCTACCCCCAGAGCTTAGTAACATCCATAATACCTTCCACGTATCCAACCTTAAGAAATGTCTGGCTGATGAATCACTCGTGATACCCATGGGCGAACTGGAGATAGACGATAAATTCAATTTCATTGAGCAACCGGTGGAAATAATGGACCGAGAAGTCAAGAAGCTCAAGCACAGTCGAATTCCAATAATAAAGGTCCGATGGAACTCTAAACGAGGTCCTGAGTTTACTTGGGAACGCGAAGATCAATTCCGAGAGAAGTACCCCCAGCTGTTCTCAAAAGTCCAAGCAGAGGGGAACACGAGCTAATTTCGGGACGAAATTCCTTCAACGGGGGGAGACTGTAACAACTGGCCTAAAAATATAAGGTATGAAACTCGAAAATTAAACTAATATAAAAACTCGAATAATGAAGTAATAAAACTCGAATGAAGTGTTATGAATCTCGAATCATATAGCAATAAACTCGAATGATATTACATGAAACTCGAATCATGTAAGTGTAAACTCGAATAATGATGTGATAAACTCGTTTAGTAAAGGCATAAACTCGGATAGCACTTTGATGAAACTCGAATAAAGAAAGAATTAAACTCGGATGATGCTGCATAAAACGCGAATGATTAAGATACAAATCTCGATTTCTTAGGGATGAAACTCGAATAAAGAAACATAAAACTCGAACAATTAAACAAAAGAAACTCGGATAACAAAGGCATAAAACTCGAATGACAAAGACACAAAACTCGAATGACACAGGCATGAAACTCGGGTATAATGATATAAAACTCGATTGACACTGCAACAAACTCGATTCACACTTGAATCGAGTTTAACATTCCAGAAAAAATTTTCTAAGTATGTATATATATATATATATATAAATCCGAAATTATCCCTCACCTTTTTCGTGCATACTTTTGTACTTTTATTAATATAAAATGTGAAAACCCATACTACTTATCACTCTAAAAAGTAAGTTGTCCTTTAAAGGACAACTAGCATGTACTATTGTATTATTTTAATATTAAACACCATGCAACATATACTCATTAAAATCGGCCACACCTTTTTTGTCCAACACTCAACCGATTCACTTTTTCTTTTCATCATTTCATTGAAAATTTAATTAGTTTATCATTATTTTAATAACCGATTTTTCTTCTATAAATAGAAGACAAAACCCACTTCATTAAAACACACCAACTCACAAACACTCTCAAAGCAAAACGGCCAACTTAAAGATTTCAAGTGTTCTTCAACTTTGGTAAGTTTTCTTATTTACTTTATTTACGAAACATGAAAAATTAAAGATATTTACTAAAAATGTAATATTTTCATTTATAATTCGGTTTTCATAATACGCGTGATAATATTCCATACAAAATGTATGAATACCTTTTATATATATATTGCACATGCTCGTATATATATATATATATATATATATATATATATATATATATATATATATATATATATATATATATATATATATATTTTCGTATAAACACATATATATATGTACATATATACGTGAGTATGCATGCATGCAAACCATTTTAGAAATAAATATCCATAAATCGATATTCACGTATAAAACCCACAAAAATTATTCATACCTCACAAGTACATGAAAATAATTACGAAGTACTCAAACACGTATTATGTTGATATTAACCCGAACTCGTAAAAATATTAGGACGGGTCTCAAACATTCGAACAAGTGCTTAACTCAGATCCAAAAACAACATCAAAAACAACAAGGTGAGTCTTCATAGTCCCATTTTTCACATTGTTATGCTTTGGGATGAAATACATGCTTCGTTTTTATATGGACACGAAAACTTCTCGATTCTATTATGTATTACGTATGAGAATCTCCGCCCTTATATCATGAAATCGTTAGTTGCATTTGTTTGCAAGCGCGAATATATTGTGAATAGATCTATTGGGAGTCATGTCCCCCACTCGGGTTAGTGGTTTAGCTAACAGCGGGTGCATATATATTCAACACACGGTATTACGTATGGGAATACTGCTCGGGGCAAAACTCATTCTAATTAAGCTTCGGTAACATGATGGTTTACGTAATACATCTCATGGAATTTATGATTTGATTTTTTTTATAAATTCAACGTATCTGATAATGTCCATACAACTGGTCTTTTCGTGTAAACCTATGAACTCACCAACAATTTTGTTGACGTATTTTAGCATGTATTTTCAGGTAATTAAGGCAAGTGCGCCTTCGAATACACCAACTTTCAAGCTTCCGCATTTCATGGAGTCGCATGCATATTTCGAAACTAACGGAGATTTGACTGCATTATTTTTGGACGCATTAATTATGTATTAAAATCTCTGTATTACGCGAACTTCATTTCTTTCATTTTGTAAAACATTATTACATTCTTAAATTTTAATGTGGTATTATTTCGAAAACGTCCATTTAGTGGTCGTTCGTTATAATTATGGTTACGCTTCCGCACTCGTCACGACTCGCTGCCAACCAAGGTAGCAGGGTGTGACAGACTGATCATTGCAAATAGTGGGAGATTGTTAGGCACAAAAAGGCCTTAGTCAAACTTGTTATACATCTTACGGGGAGATTCTTAGTGAAACCTGTTTGATGCACTTGAAGTTATAATTTAAGGCCTATTAATGCCTTATAGAAACTTGAAAAGTGATTTGCAATATAAGTCAAAGCTTCTTACCCTGTTGCATTTGTTGCAACTAAGGAAGATTGTCCAAGCTGTTCTATTCTGTTGAACATGTTGGACATAAACTGTCTATGCTGCTCATGTACGTTGAGCAGCTTGGATTAAAACTAAGTGTTCTGTTCTTTGTGAACAGGTTATACACTTTATGGAATATGTTTCCATGTCATCATGTAATGTGTTGGGCTAGAAGATCAGTTTACAAGTCGAAGACAAAGTGGAAAATCAGAAGCTGCTTAAACTGCCCAAGCTATTCTGGTACATGAAGACAAAGAAGATATTTGAAATGGGTGACAGACCATTTATTATATCAAAATGGCTCTACAAGAAGAGGAAAGTATTAAAGTTGACATTCTTCTTTAGGGTAAAGCAGTCTGCAACAGAGACGAAATGAAAAAGACAAAGATTCTGCGATGTAGGGACAAATGTTGTTTTTTCAGAACGTGCAGAAAAGCAGTTTTGTTTTTTTGGAAAGGCACTCCACTATCTCTGCATCCAATGACAAAGTTTCATCAATACTCTTTGAGAGGGTATAAAAGGAAGCTTCTAAGGAATGTGAGATAACTAAGAGTGAGATATTCATAACGTGCAAAGAAGTGTGTGTGCATGCAAAGTCTGCTTAGAATAAAACAGTTATGTGTGTCCACCTGTTCTTGTTCAAGCTGTCTGTCTGTCTTGTAAAATCAGTGAGTCCATCTTTGGTAGTGTATTCACTATAACTAGTCTGGCTATGTCTTAGATTAGTAGTCTATCTGTTGTTTCTGTCATCTCAGCTTGAACTATTCCGCAGTTCAAGCCTGTTTGTAATTAACACTTGTTGATAATATACATACAAACATTGAGAAAGTGTGTTGCATTTTAAATAGTTGTATTCACCCCCCTCTACAGCTTACAACAACATACTAGGAAAACCTTTTGGGACCTACATAATTTTACATACATCTCAAAAAAGCTTGCGAACTAACCTGACTTGGAAATATGACTCCTCAAGTTTTGGTTCCCTGCCCGTAACCCGATTCCATTAACACGAGACCCTAGAACACAATTTAGTAACCCAATATCCTTAACACAACTCAATAAGCTTAATACACAATTCCCTAATACCCCACAAAACTTGATACCCGAATACCCCAACCCTTAAACCTAGGCCTTACACCCGGATCACATCTGTGCTCAATCAACCTCGGTCAAGGACCCATTGTAGCCTTTGCTCATCTCATCATTACCCGATATCATCTCATCTCTACCCGAGCTCAACCCCAATGTATTGTGACTCGTCGTGACCCCCGATCATGGTATTGCGGTCGCGCTCTTTGGTAAACAGCAATAATGACTGCTCTGTTTCTGTCATAACCAGCATATACCTTCCCCTATCAATTCTCAGCTCATAAAACCTGTAAATTAGCACATTACCAAACATGTGCAATGAAATCCTAACATTCTGGAATCAATTAACATACAAATTCGTCAGCTCAATTCACAGAACTTACTTCATAGGTGGTGACTAAAGGTGGTGAGGCTTCAATGAATTCTGTAAGGTCACCTACCTACGGATCTGATCTTGACGCGACACCTTCCAACGAGTGCCGAATCCTCGTTAGGGGTTTAACGGATAGATCACACACACGGAAACACGAAGATTAACACAATGATAGATGTCAACGAAGAACGTCCCGACACGTGAATCTCTCCAAACGACTCTCTGCAACGCTCACAACTTCGTAGGTGTACAATACGAGCTCTGGGCATTAATCTCTACAAAAGTCTTTAATCAAAACTGATTAATCCTTAATTATAGAGCTTAAGTTCGAACTTAGCTCAGATAAGTTCGTGAAGGCCCAAGGCCACGAACTTCTCCACTACAAGTTTGAACCTATTCTTTGAACTTATTCTTGAACTTGTCTTTGAACTTGTTTTAGAACTTGTTCTTGAACTTATGTTTGAACTTACCTTTGAACTTATCTTTGAACTTAAGTAAATATCAATCACAAACAAGATCAAACATATATAACCAATATCAAACATATGTATTAACTTGTAATTACAAAGCCTGAACTATTACAAAAGACTATCTACACTTAAACTGCTATCATCACACAGGATGCACTAACAGACTCCCCCTTGACGATAGCTTCTAACTAGGTATTCATTTAATCTATAGTACTAGGCTTATTCAAAATGCTACCAGCATACAAACCCTGTTCTACCCAATCTTTAACAATGTTCTGATACTTTCTGCCTTCCATCTTCAAATGAGCATCAAAGGAGATTTTTTGAACGTGAAGCTTGAGCAGATCATCTTTTGATAGGTTGACCAGATGTAAGGGATCATACACCTTCAAAATTACCTTCTCTTCAAAATCTTCCATGACAGGCTCGCCTATCTCACTGTCTACGTACCACCAGTTGAGGTTGCCCAAAACATCTTGAGGCATAAGCTTCAGAGGTACTTTCTTTAAGCGTCTAACTGGCTTGTAGTACATGTTCATCCACGGCTTGCCAGTTAGAGGATCAATTCTTGTATGGTCCATAACTCTTTTGCCTACTCGTGGGTTTAGCCTTTCAAACTTCCTAGACCTCCCTTCCCTTCTAATAATTTTGGCAATTGCTTCGACATAGGGATCGTCTCCGATGTTTGTTACCTCTTTCCATGCTAGGGCCTTTATTTCAACTTTAGGTAATTAATTGAAGTCCTTCAATCTTCTTCTCAGATTTTGGAGGCCATCCTTTCTTTTAATAATGACCAGCTGCAGTTCTCGATCAAAGAACCAGCTGAGTATGCTCCCGATCAACTTTCCAGAACCAGACACCTTCATCTTCTCTTTTAAAGACACGACCTTCTTTTCTGTTCTGAACCATAACTTTTTCTTTTTTTCAGTTGTGAGCCCCCTATCAGGCTCTTCACTCTCTGATTCAACATTTAAAGCATCCTTAAACACTTCAATGTCAATCATATTCTGCGCTGCCGTCGTATATGTATCGGTGATAGGATGTTGCTAAATAATGATACCATCGACTTCATCTTCCTCATCAACCAATGCCTCGTCATCAGATCTCCAATCCGTAATGTCTTCTGGGATGAATTCCCCTTCTTCAAGATCTTCTATTTCATCTTCAAAGTCAAACATTACTTCATCATCATCAATATCGGCCAAGGCTCCAATTATTTCTTAATCCACTAACTCTGACGCCTCTGGAGCCTTGCCTTTATCTTGACCATCTCCTCCTCCTGTACCCGATGACCCAGGCTCCCCCTGAATATTAGCTTGCTGAGCAGTCCGTTGAGAAAGATCTGCTAGCTCACTATCTTTCTGCATGTCGAGATCACCTTCTTCATCATAATCTCTCCTTATTCCCCTTAACTCATCTCCTCGACAACTGCTCTCCCCCTGAGCTTGAAGATCTTTCACAATTTGCTCCACCAGGGTCTGTAGTGTCAGGATTTGAGACTGTTGAGTGGCTACAGTCGTTTGCAACTTCTCATTTTCTTGTTCCAGCCTTGAGTTGTGCTGCTGCAACTCGTTCACGGCTTGAGACAGCTGGAATATTTGGACTGTCTGGAAATCTACTTTGCTCTTCAGCTCGGTGAAACACTGATTTTCAATAAATGGAGTGGAGGTGGATGTGGATGGAGCGGCGATGGATGTGGATGGAGTGGCGGTTGTAGCAAATGGAATAGCAACAGAAGTAGACGGAGCTCCCTACATAAAATGTTGTCTTTTTTCCCTTTGTTGAGTGGCAATTGTTGCTTCTTATTCGATTACAAAATCAACGTCTCCTTCCTCTTCATCTCGGAGAGCAGGGCGTGTCATCTTTGTTCTGCGAACAACAACCCTTGATCCGTATCTCCTAATAGTAACAACAGGATCTTCAGCTTCTGTCTCTTCTAAGGTCGATTCAGATTCAGAGTCAGAGGCGGTCTCCACTTGACCTTCAACCTCTTCCCGAGCCTCTGCTCCTTCTTCACGGCCTTCTGTGCCTTCACTTTCGGCAACAGGAGGTTGATACTCATCAATTTCCCTAAATATATCCTCCATGCTAGTTGGTGGTTCCAAAATTTCATGAACCAATTGTTCAGCTACACTTTCTTGAGCAGCTGCTCCTTATTCCCAAATTTCTTCCAACGTCTGTTCCCGTTGGTCTAGCTGTGGTGCCGAAGTGGATGGCCCCCCAGCTTCTGTAGCAGACCAGGAGCTGGAAATCGTTCGTGCAACCGGTGTACGTCTTGCCAGTGCTTGTGGTCGTGGCTGTTGAGGTTGTTGCTGTCGCTGTTGATGAGGGGGGGTGCTTCACCAATCAAGTTATCCCCTTCGGGAGCAACAAATTTTGGATCTATGACGGCACCGAAAAGAGGAGCCACATGTGGCTTGACTTGCTCAGCCCTTCGAGCATTATGGGTCTGGATGTCGGCAAATATTCGCTTATTTATTATAGCAACGCCAGATTGCTCAGGCAGCGGTGGCAGATCTGGCAAGAAGTGGCGAATAATCATCATGATGAAGCGAGGAAACATCATAAATCTTTCTCTGGAGGGGGTAGTAATCTGATGAACAAACTCCATGAAGAACATTTCCAAGAAGCTAAACGCTTTATTGTAGACCAGTGCAATCAACGCAGACTGCAGCTTTGACACCATCGTGTCGAACCCTGCTTTGTTTGGTGCAAAGCACACTGTGATAACGTGGACCAAATACCTTCACTGTCCGATTAACCCGCTCCTCACATAGGACGCCTTTGTGATGTCCTGAGCATAGCCCATTCGGAGAAAGGTATATTGCCTTATTGGCATCAGAAAGTCTATGGGGTCAGCTTCTTGTTCCATTGTCCCCAACTGCAAAATTTGTCGCGAAAGATCAGCTGAGAATGCGATCGGACGTCCTCCTACTCTTGTACGCTGAACGGTAGGAGTGACGGTGCAGTCCACTTGAAGGTGTTCCTAGAACTGCCTCACGTAGGTGAGAACGACAGGAATATTGTGTGTAAGCGTATACGACACCCTTGACTGTGTCAAACATTCTATCATCTGATGGTATGGCTGAGCCTTCGACAACTGGAGATCGACAGCCATAACCATATTATGCTTATTGTAAAAGGCTCTATCTCCCATATCTGCACACAAACGACGATTAAAAAGTTAGAAATTTATTTAAAATTAAATTTGTGTCATTCGAACTTGTAAAACTTAGAACTTGATTAAGTTCGAAGTCTAACACATTCGAACCTACACAAATTCGAGATTTTAAAACCATTCGAACTTAGTTAAGTTTGAGACAACCATTCGAACGTGACTGACTTTGAACTTATAGATATTTCAACAAGTTAGAACTTTCTGACAAGTTCGAACATGAAGATCAAGTTCGAAGTCGGTCACTTTCAACCTCATAATCATGATTTTAACCCTTTTAGACATAATTAACAATGTAATCTAGTCCTATTAGGTTCTAATGTAGGTCAGGAATCATTAATTTAAAGTTTTGCGCTTTTCAAACTTGTGATTTAATGTCACCTAGTTTTAAATGACATAAAACTCAAAAATGGTCGATTTTAACCACAAAACACTCTAATCTTACAATTACTTAGTTATTGTTGGTTCAATACTCCTAATTATGTATGTCAATTCGAGAAACAGTAGCAAAACTTTGAGGAATAGAGACAAATTCGAAACTCGACAAGTTCGAAGTTATGTTTGAGATCACCTAGACAAGTTTGAGAGTACAAATTCGAGGGTAGATGTTTTAAATGAAGTACCGTTAACCTATTTATATCCGACTACCTTCGAACTTAGCATAAGTTCAAACTTCCAGCAAGTTTGAATGTTACATTGAATTTGTCTGGTATTCAAACTTAACAGAAAATTTTGAAAATTCTTGAATAAAATCCCACTTGTTCAACTTTTTCATTTAACGGAATTTTTTCAACTTTGCAAAAACATTCACACTAAGCAACATATTTTCACGCAATATTTGTTTCTTCAACTAAATATGCATCCTAGTAACTTTGACCCTTTTCCTATTTATTAAAATAAAATAAAATAACATAAAATAAAATAAGATAAACTAAAAATAAACTTAAATTGAATTACATTAACCCTAAAGTACTTTAAAAATAAAACTTAGGGTAACAAAATATTTTTGGGAGATAGTGAACGAAGGTTCAATCGGATAGCGGTGTCAAACGCACTTTCAGTATTTCACTTTCACACTTAGGAATTTTTATTCCTTTGATTATTTGTCGTGATATACATTCCAAATCGATTGTCCGTATGATTTTCCCTTTAAACATTCAACACTTTGGAAATTCTTTTGGCCTTTTTATTTATCAAGAAACTACCTTATGTGTCCCATACTTAGATATACTTCTATAATCAAGGCAGACACACAATGATTATAACTTTTCGGTATTGCAAAATTTCTTTAAAAGGCAAACGTCGGACACAGTTCTGTATTTACATACAACAGAGTGTCTTAGTTTGTCTTAGAGTTCCTCTTATGTTAGCAAGACAGCGGTGACAGGTCTATACTCACGTACAACAAAGCGACTTATCTTGCTAGCTTAAGTCAAAACAGAGGTGACAGGTCTGTACTTACGTACAACAAAGCGACTTGTTTTGACTTCCTTTTCCTTTCAAACCTTTTTCTTTCTTTGTTTAAGATGTATTTTCATGTTGCTATACATCCCCCAGATAAATTTGCATGCCTCAATTACCATCATTGTCTGTATGACTCTAAAATAGAAATTAAGACCTTTTGGTCATACATCTAAGTTAGTTACACATATGAAATTTTCTTGATTGTTTTATTAGCTGTTAGGATTTCCTTCATGTATTATGCCTACCAACACATCGGACAAGAATGTGTATATCACTTTGATCTTATGGTGCATTTTGTGTGAAAGCTCAATATTTAGAGTTTGTTTAGACGGTGCTAATTTTCGTCACTTTGAACCTATGATTCTAAGACTTAACTCATTTTTCGTTATTCTCTTTTTTTGAAATTTTTATGATTTTTTATCTTTTTTCTTTTGATTTTAACTTTTAAGATAAATAAGCTGATAAACTAACCTACTAACTTGCTATTAAAAGAAAGAAAAACTACTAAACTACTTATTTATTTTAAAAAGAAAGAAAAGGTCAAGTTACTCTGGATTACGCAAACCATTTAGTTGAACTAACAACTTAAAGCACGACTTATCAAATACTTTATTGAATAAATCTGCATTATTGTCTTCCGTTGCAACTTTTACCAGTTTTATCAAATTCTTTTCAGCACAATCACGTATGAAATGATGTCTTATGTCTATGTTCTTTGTTTTACTTTGTTTAACTGGATTATTAGTTATAGGAATTGTTGACTGATTATAATGGGAGTATGAGTGTAAGTCTGTTAGGCACAAAAAGGCCTCAGTCAAACCTGTTCTGCATCTGAGGGGGAGATTCTTAATCAAACCTGTTGATGCTTTTGAAGGTTGAATTTAAGGCCTGTTATATGCCTTATTGAACCCTGAAAATGATTTGCAATATCAGCCTGAAGCTGTTCTATGTGTTGCATGTGTTGCAACAAAGACAGTTTGTCCAAGCGGTTCAGTCTGCTGAACAGGCTGGACATCAACTGTCTACGCTGCTCTACACTGGTGAGCAGCTTGGGCGTTTTACAAGTGTTATGTTCTTTGTGAACAGATGCTGTTCTTTGTGAACAGGCTAAACACTTTATGGAAAACGTTTCGAAGTCCTCATGTATTGTTTTTGGCTAAAAGATCAGTTTACAAAGTCAAAGACAAAGTGGAAAACAGAACTGCTCAGCCTGCCCACGCTGTTCTGTTACATGAAGACAAAAGGATATTTGAAAAAGGGTGACAGACCTTTTTCTTATATCAAAATAGGCCTTAACAAATAAGGAAAGACGCAAAGTTGACATTCCTTATTTAGTTAAAGCTTATGCAACAGTAGACAAAGTGAAAAGACAAAAGTTCTGCAACATAAAAGGCATGTCTGCTTTTCAGAATGTGCAGAAAAGTTTATGTTGTCTTTTCAACAAGACTTTCCCTTTTTCCTTTCATCCAATGAAGAAGCTTCACTTAGATCCTCTGAGTGAGGATAAAAAGAAACTTGCAAGGATTGAAAGATTAAGCCAAAAAGCTAAGTGCTGAACCCAAGAGTGAACGTGCATTCAAGTGTGTCTTTCATGCATGCAAGTCTGCTTGAATAAAACAGTGCTTGGTGTCTAAGCTGTTCTTGTTCAAGCTGTTCCTCTGAGTCTTGTAAACACAGTGAGTGATTCTTAGTAAGTGTACTCATTGTAACTAGTTTAAGTCTGTCTTAGACTAGTTAAACATACTGTTGTATCTGTCATCTCAGCTTGAACCTTTCCGCATTCAAGTTTGTTTGTAATTAACATTTGTTGATAATACATACAAACATTGAGAAAATTGTGTGTAGTTTTTAAATTGTTGTATTCACCCCCCCTCTACAGCTTAAGGCTATATACTTGGGATATCTTTCGGGACCTACAACTGGTATCAGAGCAGTTTAGAGTGTGTGTCATTCTAGATCTCTCATTCTCCCAAAGTTTCCATGGACAACAGTGCTGCAAGTTCCTCATAGTATGACAATGGTTCAATGGGCAAACCTCCAAAGTTCAATCATTAGAACTTTTCTGGTTGGAAGTGCAGATGGATGCTCTACTTAGAGAATCTGGATGTGAAACTACCAGAGATTGTAATGGAGGGTCCCTATGTGCCAACCTCTGTTACAACTATAACTCCTGCTGTTGAAGGAGCTGCTCCTGAAATCAGAACATTTGAGAAAGCAAAAGCTCAATGGTCTGATGAAGACAAAAGACTGGTGGCTCTTGATGCAAAGGCCAGAAATAACCTGGTCATCTCTCTGCCTGATGATGTGTTCAAACAGGTTGAGAAGATGAAGACTGCAAAGGAGATGTGGGATACTTTGTGTACCGTCTATGATGGACCAACAATCACACTAGATAACAGGATTAATAATCTTGTTAGACAATATGAACTCTTCTTTGCAAAACCAAAGGAGACTCTCACAAAAACCTACACCAGGTTTACTGCTCTTATTAATGATCTCAAAGCTGTTGGGATCACAAAGGACAGCCTGACTCTGGTGAATAAATTCTTAGACATCGTGCCTGAAGAATGGAATTATTTTTCTACAATTTTAAGAAATTCAGGTACCATCAGAAGTATGGATCTTGTTATCTTGTATGGATCCTTACTGAATGATGAGCAGTCAAGACAACAGTAAAGAAATGCCTTGGAAATGTCTAAGAGAGGTGCAGCCTTTGTGGCAAATGTGAGACATCCTGAAAATTAGGTAGGTGATGTGTTCACTCAACCTGATCAACAGGCTGATGATAAGGAGGAAATGTCAGATGAGGAAGACAATGCAGAGCTTGCTGAACTAGATGATGAGCAAATGATAGCCATGCTTGTCAAAAGGTTCAACAAGAAAAGGTTTGGAAGAAACATGCTGCAGGGAAGTTCAAATGCTGTAAAAAAGAAAGCATTTGACAAGACCAAAGCTGAGTGCTTCAAATGTGGCAAAACTGGCCATACAGCAGCTGACTGTGTGTCAAAAGTTGTTGGTCAGTCATCCAAACCACACAAGACGAACAGGGATGATGGCTATAGGGCTAAGTACCTTATGGCCATGGCTAAGCTGAGGAAGTTGGAAAACTCAGTGGTTTCCAACCGACAAAAGGGACTCATGGCAGAGACTTGTGACTGGGAGGAGTCTGATTCATCTTCAGATGAAGAAGACAACCAATGTCTGATGGCCAACACTGATGTCCCATCAACAAGTGTCACACCCCGTTACCCCGGTTGGCAACGAAACGTGACGTCGCAGAAGCGTAACCATAATCATAACGAACGACCACTATATGGACGTTTTTCAAAAATACATTGATTTAACTTCAAATATAAATATTGTTTTACATAACCAAAATACAGCGTAAGTAGTTCTTAAAATACCAAGATATAAATACACAATTTAGTTTATCATGAAAGATGCAAATAATTCTCCGAGTTTGAAAATGATGCGACTCCAAAATGAACGGAAGCCTTGGAATACTTCCGATAAATGTACATGTCTCAAACACCTGAAAATACATGCTAAAATACGTCAACAAATTGTTGGTGAGCCAATAAGTTTACGCGAAAAGACCAGTTGTATGGACATTATCAGATAAGTTGAATTTATAAAATCATAAATTCCGTGTATGTATTACATAAACCATCATGCAACCGAAGCTTAATTAAAATGAGTTTGCCCTGTGCAGTATCCCCGACTGTAATACCGTGTGTTGAATATATATGCACTCGCTGTTAGCCGACCCGAACTAAGCCGAATGGGGGACATGACACCCAATAGATCTATCCACAATATATTCGCGCTTGCAAATAAATGCAATTAACGGTTCATGATTTGAGGGCTGATGGATCCAAACATGTAATACATATAAGAAATAAACAGTTTTGATGTCCATATGAAAATAGTGCATGTATTTCCACCCCAATAGATAGTGAAATTAGGGGCTATGAAGACTCACCGAGCTTGTGATGGCAAAATATGCGCAAAAATGCAAGTTTGCATTGTTTGATGGGTGATGAAACCGGAGGTGTTTAACCGAGTCCTAAATGATAATAAGGACTTAATATCACTAATATATGATAATATGTACATTTATAGATTTTTATGTCTTAAATCACCCAACATTACAAGTTTATAAATAAAACCCACTTAAAACGTCAAGTATATATATATATATATATATATATATATATATATATATATATATATATATATATATATATATATATATATATATATATATATAATTTTCCAGCTTTTTCGGAGGTTTTTCGACCTACTTTGAGGCTGTTTTTGACCAAGCTCCAAAATGTTTTAGGCTTTGGTTTTCTAGGACATTAAACTACTATATACAAAGGATTTTTAGAATCAAGAATGGCCATTTTTCAAGATGTTTAGGTTGGTGAAAAAGCTCGTTAAAAACCCTATGTTGGCCATTTTTGAGCTGTCAAACTTTCGGTTTCCTAAATAATTTCTGGAGGTCTTAAACTCCAAAATAAAATTATGAAAACTTCCAGATCTATAGTTAAGACATAGATCTAACTTTTGAGACAAGAATCAACTCATTTCGTTAAGTTATGAATTAGTTATGATTTTTCAAAGTCGATGTAAATTTTCTGCCGAAAATCCGTAGTTTATAAACTTGAAATAGTTTATGATTCTTGTTGTTTATTCAAAGACTACTTGTATAAAAGTTATAAAAGTTATAAAACACATATATATCATATGTTTTCATAATATTAACATTTTTATGACGTGTTTATATATTTATAAACACTTTTGAAGAAACAACTTAAAAACAAAAACTAGAAATTTATAAACTTGAGTTTTTATGAAACTTCTTGTTGTTGGTGATTATATATATTATGAAAGACTTATATAAACATAAATATAAGATGAAATAAGCTAGTATTTACTTACTTTGAAGTGTTAGGAGTATGAAATTGAGAAGAAGTTGGTGATTATATATATTATGCAAGACTTTGAAGTGTTACTTTGAAGTGATTATATATATTATGCAAGACTTGAACTTCACCAAGAACACTTAATGTTTGTAGTGTGTGTGTGTGTGTGTGTGTGTGGATCTGGTTTTGAGAGTGAAAAAAGAGAGATTTTGGTGTGAAAATAATGAAAGGGAAGCTCTCTATTTATAGGCAAAGTCTTGGTCTTTCAAATGGAGGTTGAGTGCACACTTGGTTGAATTGAAAGAGAATGGTGAAATGAAAGGGAATGAAGAAAGGAGATTTGATGTAGATGGTGCATGGTCTTCTTAATATAAAATTGAAAATCAAGTGTGTGTGTGTGTGTGTGTGTGTGTGTGTGTGTACTATATGGGCTGGCCATGTGAAGGTATTTTCCATGTATTTTACATTTCTTTTTTGTATAAATGTATTTAGAATATATTCTTGTATTTCCCTTTTTATGTAATTTCATAAATACTTATGGATGCATTGTTTTAATGAATTGTTTTAGTCTTGCATAATTAATGTTAAGTAATTGTATTAGTGTATTATTAGTGTTACCAATCATAATTTAATTACGTACTTAGTTGAATTAATCCTTCATATCGTAAATTGATCGGATTAATTGATTTCCCGATTCATCGCACCGATGAATTTGATTCTAATTGAGTTGAATTTTCTAATGAACCTTGTTAATCACTTGATTAATTTCTAATGACCACTGATTAGGTTATAATTTCCTATTAAATACAGATTAGGTCGTATATGCTAACCTGGTTTAATGTCGGATGTTACAACAAGCAACTTCAAACAGGATCTGGCTGAAGCTGAAGCTTTTAGCAGCTTGGAGAACTGGAACCCTACAATGATGTATAAGGTACAAAATTTTATGGATTACAGTTCTGAAGAAAAAGTTAAACTGTTTGAATATATGCTTGTTGATCTGAAAGCTGCTGTTGAGAAGCATACTATTTTATTATCTGAAATCTCTAAGCTTAAAACTGATCTTGAAACAAAATCCAGTAAACTGGACAGTTTCCATAAGTTGGAAACTGAGCTTGTTGAATTAAAACACATCAACTCTATTTTACTGGAAGAAAAGAGAGAAACAGATATAAAACATGCTAAGCTTCAAAAGATAGTTGACTCTTGGTGCCAATCTGCACAAAAAGTCAGTCACTGCATAAGTCAGCAGATCCCTGCACAAATCCAAGCCTATCTTGGAGGGGATCTTGACACAGCAGCTTCCATTGTTGAGGTTAATAATTTGAAAGAAGACTTGTCCACTCTTGGTGAGCTTCCAAACACTTTTATTCAAAAAGTGAATGGTAAACTAATCTCAACAAACAGGTTTGTCAGGCCTCAAAACACTGCAGCTCGTGTGAACCTAGCTCAAAAGCTGCTGATGAAATAAGTTCTCCATCAAATCAGCTTGCTAACTGCTCTGCTGATTCACACAAGCAAAAGAAAGGAAAGCATGTCCAAACTGCAGCTGTGGACACCAAACCTGTTGACAAAACAAGCTTTGGGTCTAAAGCTATTGGTAAAAGGCATACTAATCCTTTTAATGCTGAACATTTTGAAAATAAGTTTTCAAAAGGTAAGCAGTCTGCTTTTAACAAGGGTAAGTCTCATGTTGAAGGCAAACCTGCTGTGATTTCAAATAAGTTTTCTAATCACAGTGGTAAACTGGTTTTAAATGAGAATAAGTTTTTCAAAACCAGAAATAATGATTATGTAGATAGGCAACATCAATCACATCTCAGGAAGGATAAAGGCAAAGCCATTGCTCAGCCTGAGAGATTAAGGAATAAGTTTCCTAAAACTGTGGAAGTTCAAAAGCCAATTAAGCTTCCTATCTTTGACATCTGTCCTCCTAAAAAGCAGAAAGAAGAGACAAGCAAAGCTGTTGCTATTGAACCCTCCACTCAAGCTGTTGATTTATCAAATAGTAATAAGTTTTCTAAACCTGCTGAAAAAATCAACAGAAATAACTCAGAATGTGTATCTGAAAAGTCTTCTTCCAAAAATGCTAAGAGGAGAAAATGCTATAAATGTGGAATGAAGACACATCTTGCCAAAGACTGTATTGAAACTGAGGACATGAGACCAGCTGACTCTGATGGTTCCTTCACAGCTAACATAAACAGTGTTGGAAACATGTCAGTCAATGAGAGTGGTATCCAAACTGATACCATTCAAATAGGGAATATTAGTGTTGATATCACAAGTCCATCAACAAATGTTGATGAAGTAGGAGAACTCATCTCTGTGATGAGTTCCCCTAAAAATGACTAATATTCTTCTTGTCACTCTGCAGGAAAAACAACCATCCCAGGTTTGGTACTTGGACAACGGCTTCTCACGGCACATGACAGGTTGTAAGGACCTGCTGAGTGATCTCAGGCCTGAAAAAGGGCCAAAAGTCACATTTGGTGACAATGTACACGGATCCACTGAGGGATATGGAACTCTTAAAGCTGGTGCTGCAGTGTTCAAAAGAGTAGCCTATGTGGTTGGGCTGAAACATAACCTTGTTAGCATAAGTCAACTGTGTGATGCTGGCTACAAGGTTAACTTTGATTAGCACCTGGGTTACATATTGGATCCCCAAGGAAAAGTTGTGCTGTGTGCTCAACGAAAGAAAGGTGTATATGTTGTGGACATGCAATCTGCTGATTCCACAACTGAAACCTGTTTTCTCACAAGGACAAATGCAGATCTAAATTGGCTATGGCACAGAAGGCTGTCACATTTGAACTTCAAGAACATTAACAAACTCTGTAAGAAAGAGTTAGTGACAGGTTTGCCTTCTATGACTTTTGCTAAAGATAGACTCTGCACAGCTTGTGAGAAAGGCAAGCAGAGAAAATCATCTTTTAAATCCAAACATAATTTTTCTATTGATACTCCTCTCTTCTTAATCCACATGGACTTGTTTGGACCTATCAATGTCCCAAGTCTAGGAGGAAGAAGATACACTCTAGTGGTTGATGAGTTCTCCAGGTACACATGGTTTATCTTCTTGAAGAGCAAAGGAGAGGCTGCTAGAGAAATTGTTGGTTTTGAGAAAAAGATGGAAATGCTGAACTCTGCCCAAGTGAAGCAGCTTAGAAGTGATCATGGTACTGAATTCAGAAACAGTTCTCTTGAAGACTTCTGTGAAGAGAAAGGAATCACTCAAAACTTTTCAGCTGTAAGAACTCCACAACAAAATGGAGTTGCTGAAAGGAGAAACCGAACTCTCATTGAAGCTGCTAGAACCATGTTGTGTGCATCTGGTTTACCTTCATCATTTTGGGCTGAAGCTGTTAACACTGCCTGCTTCACCCAAAATAGATACTTAGTGGTGAAAAGGTTCAACAAGACTCCCTATGAGCTGCTCAAAGGGAGGAAGCCAAATGTCAGTTACTTCCATGTGTTTGGGTGTCCCTGCTTCATTCTGAATCGAAGGGACCAACTGGCAAAGTTTGAACCAAAAGCTGATGAAGGTGTGTTTGTTGGCTACTCTGCTATCTCCAAAGCCTACAGAGTGTACAACAACAAAAGAAAGGTGATAGATAAATCTATCAATGTCACCTTTGAAGAGACCAAGAATGCTTCCACAAAAGCTGTTCCTGAATCAGTTTCAGGAGAACTAAACTTTGATGATCTCATGCATTCAAACAATAAAGAGGACTCAAAAGCTTCCACTACATCTAGTGTGGAACCTGTTAACCATGGTGGGCATGATGATGATTATGTCAATACACCCTGTGTGAATAAGTGTACTGACTTAATTACAACTGCATGTCCTGAACCTATCAATGCTGATTTTCCTGGTTCCTCTGCTGATATGTTCAACAATGGTCAGTCATGTTAAACAAGTGAACAGGCTCAAGACAACAGTGTGTTTGAAAATCTTGAGAACTGTTCAACAGGACCTGCTGAAGCTGCTGATAACTCAGGAGAATCCTCATTGAAGAATGATCCTAAGTTGATCAGATGTCACCCCAATGATCAAACAATTGTTGACATCAACAAAGGGGTACAAACAAGGTGGGACGGCTTAGGGAACTTCTGCATGTTCTCCAGTTTTGTTTCACTAATGGAGCCAAAGAAGGTGGATGAAGCACTAAAAGATGCCAACTGGATCACTGCCATGCAAGATGAACTCAACCAGTTTGAGAGAAACAAGGTATGGAAGCTGGTCCCTGCTCCTAAAGGTAAAACTATAATTGGCACGAAATGGGTTTTCAGGAATAAGATGGATGAACAAGGTCATGTCATTAGAAATAAGGCAAGACTGGTTGCTCAGGGTTATAGACAGGAGGAAGGAATTGACTAAGATGAGACATTTGCTCCTGTGGCGAGGCTAGAAGCAATTCGTTTGTATCTAGCCTACGCTGCTCATAAGAGCATTAAGGTATTTCAAATGAATGTGAAGAGTGCATTTTTGAGTGGGAAGCTCCAAGAAGAAGTTTATGTCAAGCAGCCTCCAGGTTTTGAAAATGAACAACATCCAGGTTTTGTCTATAAGTTGGACAAAGCTCTCTATGGTCTCAAACAAGCCCCTAGAGCCTGGTATGACACTCTTACTGAATTCCTTATGAGCAATGGGTATTCCAGAGGTAAAGTGGATACCACACTGTTCATAAAGAAGGTGAAGTCTGATATTATGCTTGTTCAAATCTGTGTGGATGACATAATATTTGGTTCTACTAATGAGCAGCTATGCAAGAATTTTTCATTACTCATGAAATCCAAATATGAAATGAGTATGATGGGAGAACTTACTTTCTTTTTAGGATTACAGGTTAAACAAACCTCAACTGGAATTTTTATAAATCAAAGAAAGTATACTTTAGATCTCTTGAAAATGTTTAAATTTGATCAAAGTTCTCCTATTAAAACCCCAATGGCAACCAATGTAAAATTGGATGCTGATACCAGTGGCAAAGCTGTTTCAGTAACAGCTTACAGAGGTATGATTGGGAGCTTGCTATACTTAACTGCTAGTAGACCTGATATTATGTTTGCCACCTGTTTGTGTGCTAGGTTCCAAGCTGACCCAAAGGAATCTCATCTAGCTGCTATTAAAAGAATCTTCAGATACCTGAAGCGTACACCAGGTTTGGGTCTTTGGTATCCCAAAGACTCAAGTCTTGAACTAACAGGTTATTCAGATTCTGATTTTGCAGGCTGCATGCTAGATAGGAAAAGCACAACAGGTGGATGTCAACTCCTTGGTGGTAAGTTGATAAGTTTGTGTAGCAAGAAGCAGAACTCAGTGTCTACTTCTACTGCTGAAGCTGAGTACATTGCTGCTGGAAGCTGCTGTGGGCAGATTCTGTGGATGCAGCATCAGCTTGAAGACTACGGACTGGTGTATAGGAAAACTCCTATTCTGTGTGATAACACAAGTGCAATAGCCATTTCCAACAATCCAGTATTTCATTCAAGAACAAAGCATATTGAGGTAAGACATAACTTCATCAGGGATCACATTCAGAAAAGTAATGTGGAGGTAAGCTTTATTTCCACTAATGAACAGCTTGCAGACATTTTCACCAAACCTCTTGATGAAACCAGGTTTAATTACCTTGTCAGTAAGCTGGGCATGTTAAACAAGAGTGACTAAGTGTTCTTAAAGGTCTAAGACTTTGTATGTCTCACACTGCTCAAGTTTTCTCAGAGCAGCTTAGGCAGAACAGGCTATGTATGTTCTGTACTTGGCCATTTTTCTGAAAAACCTGAACAGCTTGAGCATACAACAGGCTGAACAATAACAGCTTATACACCCAGCCTGCTCTGATGGTCCATTCTCCACCCTGCTCACTCCTTCACACTGATCTACAAGACATTGTCTTGTAACCTGTTCAGCTATTGAACACAACCTGATCTTAAAATTAGAACACAGGTTGAAAGCACAGTGTGAAGAGTGAACAACTTGAAGAATGAACAGCCTGTGATGACCTTACTCATCACAGGTTTGACCAACAGCTTAGAGCAACAGTTTTAACTACCTTTCTTCACAATTAAGTTACTTAATTTCTGTTTTTATTTAACTTAATTACTGCGGATAATGTGGGTTACGTGTGTTAGTGATTAAAAAGGGCTCAAGTGGTCTAACAAATGGTCTGACATGGACAACCGTTTCGTTTTCTGTTAACGACTTTTTCAAATTAACCGCCCAAATGTTTCTCTCTCATACCCACTCACATTCAAATCCTATAAATACCCCCTACTGTTTCATCTTCGTCTTCCTCACTATTTCCAGAAATCCTCAAGAACCCTAAATCGACTAAGTGTCTTCTGCTTCTCAAAATACCAAAACTTTCACAAATGGCTCAAAGAAATAATCCCTTTCTTCCAGTATTTGTTGGTAATGATGTTGTTAAACACTCATCAGTTACCACAATGCTGACCATCAAACCCACCAACTACATTGCTAACCTAACCATTCCCAAAAACTATGTGGGGAAGGGTTATGAACAGATGGTGGAGTTTCTTCAAGTTCATCCGCTGAACAATGCTATGACTGCCACTCTTGGTGTCCTGTACCAGGAGATGGTGTACGAGTTTTGGTACACTTGTGCCTACAACCCGGACACCAAAGTCATTAAGGGCACTATTCTCAATGGGACTCAGACCATTGAGATAACGATTGATCTTCTCAGGAGGGTTCTTCATCTGCCAACTGCTGCATCATATGACCAGCCTCAACCTGAAGATGTTCAAATGGGTAACCTGTTACGTTTCTGTGGTGTGCCAGAACCCAAAATCGGAGCAACATTGTCTAGGAAGGATTTGTCTCCGACCTACAGTATTCTATTTGCCTCGGTTGTAATGTGTTTCGGAAGTAAGGTTGGTTCCTTTGACCAACTGAGTCGTGATGAAGTTCCCATTGCTCTACAGCTGGTGGATGGGACAACAATAGACATGGCCAAATGGATTTTTCTGAATTTGAGGGGCCTGGTACAACAAGAAACCCGTCCAGCTGTTGTTGGGTATCCAAGGTTTCTAAGCCTCATCTTCAAGCATCATTGTGGTCAGCATCTATACAACTCTCACCCTTTACTTAAGACTGCTGCATTCCCTGTCATAGGGAATAGAGTTTTCTATACACCTGTTCTACCCAATGAGCCTCCTCTATCTACTCCAATGAGGAGGTTACTGGGGTTTGTGGAAGGACCTTCTGATGTGAGGGTTGCTCCCAAAGCTGCTCCCAAGGGAAAATCCAAAGCCAGGTCCAAACTTGTTAAAAGGACCATGGCAACCACTGAAGTTGGGCCTGTCCACAAGAAGGCCAAAACAACTCAGTCTGAGTCTGCTTCCTTAGCCTCTGTGGCTGAGGAGGAGCAGGCTCCTCACCATGGTTCATCTGTTGAACCTGAAGCCTTTATGGCTGGTGCCTCTGTGGCACCTGAGACCATGGAATAGGCCAACCCAACTGTTCCTTACCCAGTCTCCTACCCTGTCCAAACAGAACCCATCACCTCTCCACAATCACCCACTTCATCCATCTAATACCATCGCAAATCACTCTCCAAAAGGAAACCAGCCCAAACAACCAGCTCCTCTGTTCCCTCTCAACAGGGTTCAGTTGTAAGAGAAGCTACCCCTGCTGCCTCTCCTATTTTGGGAGAAGGTTCAGCACAATTGGAGACTGCTTCACTCTAACCTGAGTCCACCCAGAGTCAGCCTAGACCCTCTGGTTCCTCCTAACAGGAACCAGTTGTACAAACGGAGATAGCCACCTCAACTATTCCAGCCTCCCAACAGGCTGAGAATATTGAAAGACAGGAGCCCTCTCCACTCCATACTGAGTCCACACTGTCCCCACCTCAAACTTCTTTACACCTTGAGTCTGCACGAGGTGTCCACACTGCTGGTATAGACCAATCAGCAGCTCAGCCTCAAACTTTTGTTCCCTATGATACAGCTGTTCAACACCAAACAGCTGCTGAGGGACCAACAACACAAGCTGATGAACCTCAGGGAACATACCATCCCTTGGGTGAGGCTGATCCTTCTATGCAAATTCCATCAGCAGAATTTACCACTGCTGATGTTGAAATGCATATCCCATCTCCCCATGATGAGGTGCTTTTACACCAAGGCACTGCAGAGGCAACAACCACTGGCCTTAATGAAGGTGTTGCAACACAAGCAGCATCTGAAAGGCGCCCAACATCATACCCTTCTCCTGATGATGCAGCTACAGCCACTGCTGAGGGACCCTTTGACCCCTCCAAGCTGGGCCACATTACTTTTGCCCAGGCTATGGAGCTTCTTTCAACTGTTCCTCTCCCCTCTCCATCACATCCTCATACTCCAGCATCATCCTCATCCTCTCCCTCAACACAATCTAAACAGTCCACCCATACCCCTCCAACTCCTAAAGACCTTCCTTTGAAGGATCAGCTTACACTGCTGACCACCAAAGTTGGTTCTTTAGAAACCTCTATGTCCTCTCTACCCTCTCTTATTTCAGACTCTGTGTCTAACCAGCTTAAGAGATTCTATGATCTGTTCAAGGATTCCTTCCCTGCCACTCCACAACCTGACAACTATCCACAGTTGCTTGCACTCACTGCACAGCTGCAAAATGTCTCCACCTCCCTATCCTCAATTCTTTCACTACAACAGGACTCTGTGTCCTCAATGACATCTATTTCTCAACAGCTATCATCTCTCCTAACTTCTTGCAATTCTACTCTTCCTGCCACTCTGGCCAGTTTGAACACACTAATTGGCTCCCTATCCAATTCTGTGTCATCAAACCTTGCTGATGTGCAAGATTTTCTTGAACTACATCTTGCACAGCTTCAAAGTTTGCTGTTGACAGCTTCTGATAGGGAAAACATTGTCAAGCTGACCTCCTTTGCTGATACCCAATCCTCTTCTCTTCACACTGTCTTTCCCAGCTTGCAAAGGTGAAGGACAACCTGGCCTTCTTAGTGAATAGCCTTGTTGGCCCCAAGCCTGCTGCCAAAACTGCTGCCAAGCCTGCTGACTTTGTCTCTTCAGGCAGACCAGGTGTTGAAGGCGCTGGTACATCTCCTTCAAAGGGGGAGAAGTCATCTGCCTCGAAGACTAAGTCTAAGGGGGAGAAAACTTCTTCTCCTAAGGAGAAATCAGTGCCTACAATACCCACTGGTCAACCAGCAGGAGCATCTGAAACAGGTACAATGGAAGGTGCCTCCCATGCTGCTCAGCCTACTCAGGCTGAATCTCCAATCCCTGCTCAGTCTAAGGGGGAGGAATTCATTCCTGATGACAGGCCAAGCAGCAGAAGGAGACATCTGATTTTACAAGAAGAAGAAGAAGAAGAGGAGGAAAGTCCTGAAGCTGCTGCCACTACAGCAGCTAAAGGAAAAGAAAAAGCAGCAGTTGATCCTCAACAGCAGAAAGCAGCAGACCTCAGGTTTCACAAAGCCAGGGCAAAGGAAATGGGTCTTCCCATGGATAAATACTTTGAGTTCATAGATGAACAACTTCAAGCCCTGGAAGCTCTAAGAAAAGAAGAAGCCTCTGCCAAAGCTGCCAAAACTTTTGCACTTCAAGAGGCAAGCAAAATCAAAATGCCTTCCTTGGATGTGCAGAATAAATTGATGGAAGCTGCTAAGGACTCAGCAGGAGAGAAAGAAGTTGAAAAAGAAAAGGGTGCTCAGGTCTCAGTGACCAAGACAAAAGTACCCTCTGCTACAGCCCAATTCCATTTTGACAACCTGGCAAGAAAGAAGTTTCATGATGTTGCTGACCGAAGACTTGCCAAGGAACCAATTGTCAAAGCTGTTCCTATTTCAAGAAAAGGCAAACAGTGGAAACTGCAAATTACCAGGATGGGTGAAACAGGCCCTGAGCTGGAATCTTATGATCACACTGATGTTGCTCAAATGGGATACAGGGAATGGGTGGAACTAGCAGTTGCCCTGAGCCAATCTAAGTCAGAAATGGCTAAGACTATCAGGGCATATGTGAAGAAGTTAATGGAGAGAGTGAAAGACCTTGGCCTGATCTCAACTGATATAAGTGAGGGTGTCTCTGTGACATATCCCAAGATAAAGGCCAGGAGGACAAGGAAAGATTCAGAGCTCGAAGAACTCCTTATGATGATTGAACAAGGAGATTATGTTGTGGAAATCAAAGGAGTTAACCACAGCCTGCCCAAAGAAGTAGAGTTTGAAGAAGGTAAGATAATTGAAGAACCTGAGTTGGGGGCATTTTTTGTAGATCCCTTAACCCAGAAAAAGTGTTTTCAGAGAGCTTCAGACCTACACAAAGTCGGTCTTAAGCAGCTTGCAGCCTTCAGAATTGCCAACTCCTTCAGACAGTCCAGCAAATGGAGAGCAGCCATCTGGGATGAGCTGAGAGGTTTTTATGACAGAGGTGAGCTTCAAGATCCAAACTTCATGTTTCTTAGAGTTGAAATTCAAGATCTTGAAGAAACAAGGGAGGAACTTGAAATAATGTTTGAAGAAGGACTGCCACCTCCAGTACAGTGAAGTCCATCTACCATCAGGGTAGGTGAAGAATGGAAGTTGTCCATCTGTTGGACAGGCTTGTCATTATCTGCTCCCAACACAAACAGTCCAAAATCTGCTGTACTTTAATTACATAAGTTGTAATTTTTCTTTTGCATCAGTTGTAATATTCATCAGTACATCAGTTGTACTTTTGTGAGAACATGTGTTGTTTCATGTAATCAAGAATCAGTGTATATATAAACTGATCTTTTACTTTACTTTGATGTTGTAATTCTATTTCAAATGTACTGTAAAAATATATAGTGATTTTTGATAAGACCAGCTTAGACTGGTTATTGCAAATAGGGGGAGATTGTTAGGCACAAAAAGGCCTCAGTCAAACCTGTTCTGCATATGAGGGGGAGATTCTTAATCAAACCTGTTGATGCTTTTGAAGGTTGAATTTAAGGCCTGTTATATGCCTTATTGAACCCTGAAAATGATTTGCAATATCAGCCTGAAGTTGTACTATGTGTTGCATGTGTTGCAACAAAGACAGTTTGTCCAAGCTGTTCAGTCTGCTGAACAGGCTGGACATAAACTGTCTACGCTGCTCTACACTGGTGAGCAGCTTGGGTGTTTTACAAGTGTTATGTTATTTGTGAACAAAACCTGTTCTTTGTGAACAGGCTAAACACTTTATGGAATACGTTTCGAAGTCCTCATGTATTGTTTTTGGCTAAAAGATCAGTTTACAAAGTCAAAGACAAAGTGGAAAACAGAACTGCTCAGCCTGCCCACGCTGTTCTGTTACATGAAGACAAAAGGATATTTGAAAAAGGGTGACAGACCTTTTTCTTATATCAAAATAGGCCTTAACAAAGAAGGAAAGACGCAAACTTGACATTCCTTATTTAGTTCAAGCTTATGCAACAGTAGACAAAGTGAAAAGACAAAAGTTCTGTAACATAAAAGGCATGTCTGCTTTTCAGAATGTGCAGAAAAGTTTATGTTGTCTTTTCAACAAGACTTTCCCTTTTTCCTTTCATCCAATGAAGAAGCTTCACTTAGATCCTCTGAGTGAGTATAAAAAGAAACTTGCAAGGATTGAAAGATTAAGCCAAAAAGCTAAGTGCTAAACCCAAGAGTGAACGTGCATTCAAGTGTGTCTTTCAGGCATGCAAGTCTGCTTGAATAAAACAGTGCTTGGTGTCTAAGCTGTTCTTGTTCAAGCTGTTCCTCTAAGTCTTGTAAACACAGTGAGTGATTCTTAGTGAGTGTATTCATTGTAACTAGTTTAAGTCTGTCTTAGACTAGTTAAACATACTGTTGTATCTGTGATCTCAGCTTGAACGTTTTCGCATTCAAGCTTGTTTGTAATTAACATTTGTTGATAATACATACAAACATTGAGAAAATTGTGTGTAGTTTTTAAATTGTTGTATTCACCCCCCCTCTACAGCTTAAGGCTATATACTTGGGATATCTTTCGGGACCTACAAAGTCAAACCTTAATCCCGCAATTGTTGTTGTATCCACAAACCTGTGAACAACAACTACCAGCAGCTACATACTCGACCTCGCACGTTGATACAACTACCAATGTTTGTTTCTTGCATTGCTAGGATACGAGCCTCCTTCCAAGGAACTGACAACCTCTAGTTTTTGATTTCCGGTTCAAGCTGCATCCACCGTAGTCAGAGTCTGTGTACGCCTCCAATTCCAGATCTCCATCAGCATGATACCAAAGTCCCAGCTTCGGTTTCGACTTCAGGTATCTCTGTATTCGCTTCACGGCTTTCATATGCATCTCCTTTGGATTTTCTTGAAACCTAGCATAAATACACACATCAAACATAATGTCAGGTCTAGAAGCAGTTAAATACATGAGTGACCCGATCATGGCCCGATATAAAGTCGGATCCACATCAATATCACTTTTTGTACCCGGTCCGAGATTGTGATTCACTTGAATCGGAGTACTAAAGTGTGCGGTCAGCTTTGTTCCTTCCATCCCGAAGCGCTCCAAAATGTCGTAGACATACTTCGTCTGATGGATAAACATTCCTTCTTTCCTTTGTTCAACTTGTAAATCCAGAAAGTAATCAATCAGCTCTCCCATAGCACTCATCTCAAACTTCGACTTCATGATCTTTTCAAAGTCTTTGCACATCTGTTCGTTTAACAACCCAAAAATGATGTCGTCCACGTACACTTGTACCAAGATAAAGTCTTCTCCTTTTCTTTTCACGAGCAATGTTCTATCAATTCTCCCTCTTCCAAACCCGTTGTTCAAAAGATGAGTTGACAGCGTCTCATACCACGCCCTTGGTGCTTGATGCAATCCATACAGAGCCTTATCAAGCCGATATACTCTGTCTGGATACTTTGGATCAGTAATTCAATGTGGTTGTTTGACGTACACCAATTCCTTCACCTTGCGACATAGGAATGCACTCTTTACATCAAGTTGATATACCTTAAACCCTTTGAAGGACGCGATACCCAGAAACAGTCGAATCGCTTCAAGCCTCGCCACTGGTGCAAACACTTCGTTATAATCAATTCCTTCTTTCTGGTTGAATCCTTTCACCATGAGTCTTGCCTTGTTACGAGTAACTATACCCGATCATCCCTTTGCACTTAAAGACCCATTTGGTCCCTATTGCAACTTCTCCTTGAGGTAACGGCACAAACTCCCACACTTCAAGTTTTCTGAACTGTGACAGTTCTTCTTGCATGGCTTCAACCTAAGAGTTGTCTTTCAGTGCCATTTGCACATTCTTCGGCTCTACTTGTGAGATAAAACATGAGTATAGACACGTGTGATATGCCTCGGAGTCGTTGATCATCGATAACATCACCATGTTATTATTCACACTACTCCTAGTTCTCACACCAGTATTCAGATTCCCTATGATACTATCAATTGGATGATCCTTGTTTATCCTTGATGTCTCAATCTCATCAACCTGAAGATTATCTCCTAAGTTTGATCCTATTTCACCTAGCGGGGGTACAACTTCAGACGGTACATTCTCTTCCTCATGATCACTGTCCTCGGAGTTAAAAATATTCGTCTGATTCTCATTCGTAGGTATTTTAGAATCATTCTCTGTTGGAGACCCATCTTCTGTCGTTATAGGCTCAAATGTTGATGGAATGCTTAACTTTGGAAAACCTTGGTAGTCATCATTAAGGTTTAATGATGAGAAGTCATTTTCCATTGTACCTGCATTTCCACTAATTGGTATGTTAAATGATTCAAACAAAGAGTCATAATCAAATACCATTCCGGACCAGTTTGGGGTTCATGTGAATAACTTGTTACATCTATGTTAAATACAATCACTATCGTACCATTTGTTTTGTTAAAAACCTTTTGTTTGGTGAGTTAGGGACATAACCTAGGAAGTATCCTTCGTCAGCCTTTTCACCAAACTTAGGTTGATGTTTTGTTTTCAATAAAGTACACGGTACCCCAAACCGTTCAAAGCCAGTTAAATTAGGTGGTCTTTTATTAAGAACTTCATAACAGGTTTGTTCAGTGATTTGACACTAAGGACCCGGTTTAAAACATGACACACGGTATTCACTGCCTCCCCCCAAAACATGGTAGGTAGCTTTAAATCCGAGAGCATTGCCCTTGCTGCCTCAATCAAAGTAATGTTCTTACGTTCTGCCACCCCATTTTTTTGTGGCTCATAAGGTGCACTAAATTGATGCACTATGCCTTTGGATAGTCAATATACACCAATTACTGTGTTTTTAAATTCGGTTCCGTTATCACTCCTGATACGTTTTACCCTTGTCCCGTATGAGTTCTCGACTTGGTCTAAGAACCCAATCAACTTTCCAGCTGTTTCATCCTTTGTACCTAAAAAGAAAACCCAAGAGAAACGTGAGTAATCATCAGTGATAACTAAACAATACAAACTACCACCTATTGTCCTTTTGTTGATAGGACCGAAGAGATCCATATGCAGCAATCGAAGGTGGAAGCTACCGAGTTCTGAGTCTTTGACTTGTGTGACTTCTTGTGTTGTTTTCCTTCCTTGCACGGGACACACTTGTAATCGAACTGAAATCTATTTAGTGGAACACCTTGCACCAGTCCATGTTTAGTGATATAATTCATTTTCCTTAGGTGATGGATTCGGATTCTGAAGCTTTTGATAGAAGACAGATTGTTTCTATAGACGAATCTGATATGTTCATGTCCCTCATGTATGAATCATTCTTCCTTGGGGCTCTCCTCATGATCCACTCTTCAGGTATTTTAATTCCTGGCTTCAGCACTATCACTTTAGTTTCAGTAAAAATTACTGAATTTTTCTTATCACAGATCTAAGATACACTAATGAGATTGTGATCAAGTTTATCAACATGGTAAACTTGATCAAGTGTGATTGTCTAATTAGTAACCACTCCTGTTCCAGTGATATGACCTCCCTTATTCCTAGCGAATGATACGAATCCCTTGTTCCCTCCCTTGAAGTCTGTGAGTAGACTCTTTTCCCCAGTCATGTGACGAGAGCAACTACTGTCGATGAACCACTTGTTGTTTAGACCTGTACTTAGCTCATCCACATACGTGAACTCCTTCAAATACCCATCTCTCCTTTCAAGTGACTTGGGTTTTTGATTGAGAACCTGTTGTGGTGCTGAGTGATTAAGATTCACTTTAGGCCTTTGGGTTGGCATCTGCTGTTGAGCCCTTGAATAGTTTATATAATAAGGCATTTCAGATTGATATCTGTGGGCTCTACCTGGTGTCTGTTGTCTTTGAGGAGTATGAGACCTAACTGGAGTGTAAGTCCTTCTAGGTGTTGTACTCCTATAAGCTTGTGGTGGTCCTGACCTAGACTGATTAGGAACTCTATTCGGATAATTAGTTCTAACCACCTCATTTGGTCTAACCGACACATGTATTTGTCTAACAGCTATCCCAGGTGTTGCATTCCCATTCTTCTTAGTGTTTTGAGAACTACTTGTGCTAGCAATACTAGATTCTGTTCTTTGTTGTTCTGGCTTTCCTAAGGTAGGTCTAGACTCTGGTTTAGAGGGTGCAGACTCCACTTTCTTATAAGGACAGCTAGACGCAACATGTCCCTTCTCATGACATCTGAAGAATGACATCTTATCAATCGACTTCTTATAAGTGCCCTTTGATTTAGGTGTCTCACTAGTGTCATTTTCTTTCATTTCAACTATCATGATTACTTCCTCTTGCTGATTATTAATTTCAGGTTTAGCTTCTCCTAGTATACTGTCACTAGTAGACTGCACAAACTTTACTTTCTTAATCTCCCAATTGCCGTACGTTGCGACAAATGAAGCCAACAGATTCAGATGATCTTCAGCCGATTTTGCGCTCATTGGCATCTTTGTGTATCCTTGTGACGTAGACGCTGACTGAGTTGGTTTCTCTTCTGGTTTTGAAAACCCTAAGAATGCCCTATTGCTTGATTCCACTTTCTCCACTGGGATCGATTCTTCTCCCGAGAATAATGTTGTGGCCCTCGACTTCAGTTCACCAGTAATTGACGGTTTTGACTTCCCAAAATACATTTCTGGATCTTGGACCTGTTCAAACTCCCGTTCTTTCTTCTGTAATTTAAAGTTATAAGCCCTCAGCATTCCAATTACACCTTCAAGAGTGAGAGTCTCGAACTTTTCTTCATCATGCTTTATTAAAGCTGTGTACATCTCCCATTTTGCAGGTAAAGCATCTAGAAGATTTTCGATCTTCTCAGTCTCTTGATAATCAACATTATGATTGTCAAGCTCAGTTAACAGATGATAGAATCTAGTGATTATCTCATCCAGTGTCTCGTTCTTCAAAGCCTTGAAAATTGCAAACGGTTGTTTCAGCATCTCAGTCCTACCTTTGCGAACCCTTGGATTTCCCTCGCACCTCTTCTCGAGAGCATTCCATAGCTTTTTAGAACTCCGATGATTTCTTAAGGTGTGTAGAATTTCCTGAGTTAACGTCATACGAATAATTGAGAAAGCTCGGTTTTCGGCCTCATAAAGTTTCTTATCATCATCCTTCATATATGTTAAGACTCTTTGAAGGCCCTCTAACTCTTGCGTAGGTGGAATATAACCCTCATCGATGCAAATCCACATGCGCATGTCGTTGAAACGAGCAAAATCAGCAAACCTATCCTTCCACCAATAGTAGTCCTCTAATTTCATCAGCTTTGGTGGGGAATTTGCTTTGCCAACGTCGTGGTCCATTTCGATGAATTTTCGCAAACATGACATCCTTTCTAAACTTTTTGTTTTCGAACATAAACAATTTAATTTAAAATAAACCCCTTCGAACTTAGGTTCGAATTAATTTAATTTTAAATTCGTTTGAAAATTAAATTCAAATTTGGTTAAGTTCGAACTCAACAAGTTCGAATGACTGCAAGTTCATGAAACCCTAGAAATTTCTGACAAATTCAAACTGCTGACAAGATCGAAGAAACCCTAATTTCTAACAAGCTCGAATCTGGCAAGTTCGACTCTAACAACTTCGAATCTGACAAATTCGATTCTGACAAGTTTGAACCTCAGCTAAATTCGAATGAAGCCCTAAATTAAGTTCGTGAGGAGCGTATTCTGATAAGTTCTAATGAACCCTAATACCCCCTTAAGTTCAAGCGCCGCAAGTTCGAGAAACGGCCAAAAATTCAATTTTTTATAGTTTTCAGATTAAACCAATGTTTTTAAGATTAAAAACAATGATTTCGATTGAAAAAGTGAACTAATACGAACTTTTCTCCGTTACTTTGCTTGTAGAACTCAGAATACTATGAAAAACGTGATTTTTCCAGAAATAACGTCAAGAAACCAAGAATGTTTAGATCAACGCGATGAACACTCTTTATGGCTCTGATACCACTTGTAAGGTCACCTACCTACGGATCTGATCTTGACGCGACACCATCCAATGAGTGCGGAATCCTCGTTAGGGGTTTAACGGATCGATCACACACGCGGAAACATGGAGACTAACACAATGATACACGTCAACGAAGAACGTCCCGACACGTGAATCTCTCCAAACGACTCTCTGCAACGCTCACAAGTTCGTAGGTGTACAATACGAGCTCTGGGCGTTAATCTCTGCAAAAGTCCTTAATCAAAACTCTTTAATCCTTAATTATAGAGCTTAAGTTCGAACTTAGCTCGGACAAGTTCGTGAAGGCCCAAGCCCACGAACTTGTCCACTACAAGTTCGAACCTAGCCTTTGAACTTATTCTTGAACTTGTCTTTGAACTTGTTCTTGAACTTATGTTTGAACTTACCTTTGAACTTATGTTTGAACTTATCTTTGAACTTAAGTAGATATCAATCACAAACAAGATCAAACATATATAACCAATATCAAACATATGTATTAACTTGTAGTACAAAGCATGAACTATTACAAAAGACTATCTACACTTAGACTGCTATCGTCACACAGGATGCACTAACAATTTCACAAAATCGATCAGCAGAACTGTTGTTCCTTGCTTGCTGCCATGGGAAATTTAAGGCAAGCAAGCACATAGGTGCATAATATATACGTTTCGTTTCTAAGTCGATCTGATACCCAATTCTCAATCCCGATATCGCAAATCACAAGTTTATATCTCAAACCCTCTTCACGTGTTGGTTACACGATTAACTCAATAATTTGTCCAACTCGATATAGTTATTTAATTTAACTCAATCGAAAAATGTCTGCACGTTACTCAAATTTGAGATGTTATAGGTCTTCCCCCTTATGAAGAATCTGTCATCATAATCTAGCTCTGTGCAAATAGGTTAGGATAACAGTCATGCATCTCTGACTCTGGCACCCATGTGGCGTTGGTACTCTTATGTTGCTTCCATTGCACTTTCACCAACGCTACCTCTTTGTTGCGTAGTTTCTTCACTTTCTAGTCGGTCACTGCCTCAGGCTGCTCTACATATCGAATCCTATCGTCAACCTCGATCTCTGGTAAGGGCACTCCTTGTCATCTCTGGCAAGACACTTCCGTAGATGGCTGTCGTGGAAGGTGTTATATACTCTGGATAACTCTGTAAGTTCATACAATAAGAATGATCCTCAATCTTCTCAATAATCTCAAAAAACTCAATATGGCACGGGACTAACTTACCCTGCTCCCGAAATCGTATAACCCCCTTTGAAGGTGAGACCTTCAACCTTACAAAATCCCCAACTTGAAATTCCAACTCTGACATCTGACGGTCGACTTAGCTTTTCTGCCGCCTCGGAGCTGCCTTGATTCACTCATGAATCATATCCACCTTATCACATGTCTCCTGAAGTATACCGTTACAGTGCCTCAAACAGAGGCATACTGACAAAGGCGCAATAGCTGTTATTGTACGCAAACTCAACAAGTGGTAAATGCATATCCCAGCTACCCCCGAAATCAATAACACAAGCTCGTAGCATATCCTCCAACGTCTGGCTAGTCTACTCCATTTGGCCCCCTGTCTAAGGATGGTAAGTGTGACACCCTTGCCACAATAAACACCATTACAATAAACCTAGGATTAATCACCAATCGCATGATTACATAATGATCTGAATACTTAATAATATTGCGGAAGCATTAAAATACATAAATGAAAATAAAACAAATGTTTAAACACCCTACGGTGCTACAAGGTTTCAAATCTAAGTCTACATACTCAATAGTTATTACAACATCCCAAATGTATTACAACAATGATCCCATGTTTTAGGTACCAGAATGAGTAGTAGATATCTTCAAACACTTCAATAGATGACCTAGCTACAAGGTCCAACAGCGAATTTCCCTTTTCCTGTAAAAATGTCAACAACTGAGGGGTAAGCAAAGCTTAGTGAATACACATATTTACGCATTCTATAAATCTTTATGAAGCTCCCAAGAGTAACACCGACGACGCACATCGTATACTCTCTACTCACACGAAGTATGGCACAAAAGCTGCAGCTCCTTCGAGCCGAAAGCTCGAATTTAAACCAACCATCTGAGACAGACATAACATCGGGGATGACTTACTACCTACCAGAACCTTGGAGGGATCAGCTCTGGGTCATATAGAGCGGTAACATCTGCCAGTCCATCGAAAGATGCACAACAAAGAAACAGACATGCAACAAGCAAGAATGTTCATCTAAGTCTACGCAAGTAGAATACCATATGAAGGTGAAACAACATGTCTCAGCAGGAAATAGCTAACATAAAGCAGATATAAACATGCGAAATCATATGTACTCACAGTGGGTGCGTTAATTAACTTCAGTTTATTTTCTTTCTCCTCGGGATTTCAACCGGACTTACAAAGTACTCCACTGCGGGTTTAACAACACCACAAGAGACCTGTTACATTCCATAAGTAAAACATATCATACATATGTTTATTATCAACTGAGAATCGAGTTTGTACAATTAAAGTACCAAAACATTCGGAACCGACATCCGAAACTCACGTTTAAATCCTCTAACTTGATGTTTTATTATTCCCAATTAACCCTTTATTAATACCATCAATCTCTAGTTTAATAATGAGTCTTATCAAGTTTCACAAATTACCGTGTAAATCCTTCGGAATTCTGATCGAAAATTTATACTTTAATCCCCAATTTCCGAGATTGCCAAAATGTCCAGAATTTATCATTATATATAACTTTTTTAAGAAGGTCCGACCGTTTCTATTTTATTTTCACAAACCAAACCCAACCGAGATGACTATATATATATATATATATATATATATATATATATATATATATATATATATATATATATATATATATATATATATATATATATATATATATATATATATATATATATACATATATATATATATATACATATATATATATATATATATATATATTATTGTCTCTGTTTCAATGAAAATAAAAAGGGGAATACCGAAACCTTCAAAGGTCTCGGCACTCACCATTTATAGTTTTGGTATATTGGGGGTGGGTTTCAGAACATACAGTTTCAGTACATGTTGTGATAGTTTCACTATCAAAGGTTTCACTAAGAAGTTTCACCATCAAAGGTTTCACTAAAAAGTTTCATCATCAAAGGTTTCACTAAAAAGTTTCACCATTAAAGGTTTCACTAAAAAGTTTCAGTAGTCGGTTCCTCCAAATTGTTTCGATGCTTTTGAAGTCTCAGTACATATATAGTTTTAGCAGGAGAGTTTCGGTAGGGGGGGGGGGTAATACTGAAACCTTTAAGGCTTCGGTATCCATATTGTTTCGGTAACAGGTTTCTGCAAGTGGGTTAAGTACTGAAACCTTTGAGTTTCGGTATCTTAGTTTCACTAACATATGGGTTTCGGTACACATGCAAACGCACAGAACACACACTGTTATTTTTTCAAAATCATATTTATAATTTGATTCAAGAATTGAAACTTTGCACATATCTTCCATAACACCAGATTTACACAAACCCATAAAAATATCTAACATGCATCAACATTTTTGAACCCAAAATCTCGGATTCGGTTTTCATAAAACCGAACACTATAATCACTAAAATCACATATTTGAGCAAGTTTTACCTTATATTGATGCTTGTAGATGTTGTAGTTCCTTTCTAGCACCTTAAATCCAGATTTTTGGCTTTTAATTTCACAATTTTGCTGATCTTGATGTGTTGAGAATAAGAATCGTAGGTTCTTTCTTTTAGTGAGAGAGAGCAGAGAGTTAGAGAGAGAAAGTAGAGAGAGAGATAAATGTTTGAAATGAAAGACTTTGAGTTTTTTAATCCAAATTTTCGGCTATTACACAATTAGTCCCTCAACTTATTTGATTTCATTAAATAAAGATTCTATCTTTATTTCATATTCAGTGTAATTTATATTCATCATACTTAATAATAATAGTTCGAAATTCTAGAATTTCTTAATTCCTTAAAATAGCAACCAAATTCTTAAATTCCATTAAATAAAGATTCAATCTTTATTTTATCCTCTCAATAACTTAATAATAAATATATTAACATAATAAATTGAAATTATCAATTTCTGAATAAAGCAACCAACTTTTATAATTAATCCAAATGCAATCCAACTTAAATTACAAATTTAAACTAATAAACCTCAAATACAATAATTTAAATATTAGGATGTTACAGTAAGTTGTGCTAAGCTGAACTCAAGTGTCTAACTCTCGCTGAAAGCTCCGCCAGAAGCGTGATACACAACTGCTATCTCTGTCAGAATTGTTAGATCTCGGAAATTCATGCCTCGTCATAATCTCGCTAATGTAGAGTCGTGCTAACTGATTCGTTGATATAATCCCGCAGATGGCTAGGAACTGAGCGCTCTTAGTAAGCCTATCAACTATAACCCAAATCGTATCATTTTAATGTACAGTCCGTGGAAGTCCAACAATAAAATCCATGGTGATATCATACCACTTCCTTTCTGGAATCTCTAGCGGTTGTAACCTACCATGTGTCTTCAAGTGCTTACTCTTGACCCTCAGACATGTCATGCACCCCTCCACATACTTCCTCACATCCCTCATCATCACCAGCCACTAATAATGACACTACAAGAAATGTAACTTTTAGGAACGAACCTTTTAGGGACAACATATTGTTGTTTCTAAAGGTATACATTTTGGGACGACAAGTTGTCCCTGAATGTATTTTCAGAAAAATAAAAAAATTTTAAGGTTTGGGAACAACAAGTTGTCTCTAAAATGTAAGCGGGAGTTTTCCCTCCAACATGGTATTGGGCACAATTTTTTTCAAGTTTTTAGAGACCACTTGTGGTGTCTGAAAGTTAAAAAAATGTTTTAGTTTTTTTTGGGTTTTATTAAAAAAAATTTAGAAAGAAAAAGTCCTCTCTAAATCTAATTTGCATAAATCTCATTAAATATTTATATCTTTTAAATAAATATTTATCTTAATTTTTTACAAAAAAAAAAAATATGAAAGGGCTTTACTTTGTTTGTGTGCTACCGTGAAACCATCAAACTCCCCCATTCAACTACAACAGCCATCGTCCGTGAAACCACCTGCTCACCGGCGCAGCAAGCAAACGAACGATGAACTGCTCTCACCAGCGCATCACACAACCGCTCAGCCTCTCTTCTCTCACCGGTGCTTTCCGACGCTCACCGGCGCAGCAGGCAACTAGGCATCGACAATCGAATAAGTGACCTGCTTTCCGACGCTCCACTCGATATTCTCTCTTATTCCGACGAGGTTATGATATATTCGTTATTCTTTAGCCCATAAATACATACATTATTCTGTAGATGCATCATTTATGTATAATCAATCAATACACAAACAAACGTTGTTGCTTAGTTAGAGTCGAATTTATTGCTTTTGATCCTAAATCAGTTTCTATTGTTGCTGATTTCTTTGTTATCATCTTAATATGAATTGCTATCAGGCTTATTTTGATTTTCCCTGTGTCAATCTCGAAGGCTGTTGGACTATCTAACGATTGGGATTGGGACGAGGCATTAAATTTAAGAGCAACCTGGATTCAATCTCCAAATCCAGTAAGGTATGTTTATTAATTTATTGTAACAGAGTTTAAGCACAACTTGTAGTTTAATAAGGTCTGGATGTTTATTATTAAACTAATATGGAGTAAATTGTATGGTAACATATTTAAGTCTGCAAGTTCACTATTTAATATGTTATACCTTGAGTAATTGTGTCTTGTTTGGTTTTGATTTGCTTGTGTCTTGTTGTTGCATTTAGTTGGCCAATCTGGTTCATAAAGTGTATATTTTGGAGATATTTTATGCATATATTTCACATCTTTTTATGCCACTAAGGACATACATGAAGCAGATATTGTTGGGACTAATATTCAAGATAGGTTGCAGCTGGACAAGTTATCTCCAATCTCGAATTTATGCTCATAAGTTGGAGGTAAATTGGTTGCATTATTACAATATTGCTTATACATACACACATTCATGACAACACGCCCTAGTATTATTTCTTGATTTTGATTCTGTTATAGAGAATTGAAAAGGGAATTCAATCTTTTTCTTGCATTCTGAAAAATGCCCCTGATTCTTTCTGTATTGCAGCCATAAATACACAAATACATCACACAATATCCCATGGCTGCTGCTGTTTTCATTCTTTTAACTTGAACATACACAAAATGTATACATACTGTATAAATATTTAATACATGGCTGTTGCTGCTAATTACTAAAATTTTTGAAACCAGATTACAATATAATTGTTAGGTTGTTCTTTTTTGCTTCAGGTTAAGTTAGTTACGGAGGTCAAAACTAATAGACAGATAAGTTGTTATGTTGAAGTTCAGAAAATTATCACCTGGAAGAAACAGGTAGGTTGTTGTGATTTGCATAAGTGTTTAGAGGAGGTTGTTGTGATGAATTTGATTTATTGGTCATGATGGGGTCATTTGATTGAGGTCTTTTCTTTCCTTTCTATTGTCTGATTAATTGAAAATAGTAGACACACACTATTTGATCTACTTGTTTTTGAGTAATCCAAGGAAGATGTTGATTTGTTAATTTGCTGGAACAGGAAGTCGAGAAATCCAATTTGTTCTTTGTTGAGAAAGTGCAACAGTACGTCATTAAGTTGAAGGTATTAATCTTGGATTCCAGTTTTGCTATAATGTTATTGCATGCATGTGTTTAAGGGATATATCCCTCAATAATGCTTGTCATATTAGCAGAATGTAGATCGACCCTATATCTAATTCCTAACTCATTTCAATCTCAGCTTCCTGCATTCCAAACTTTTTTATTCTGGTTCACATGTTACGATATTTCATCTTTTTTTTTTTTAAAGTTGATGCGGTTTTTAGCAATATAACCATTATAACCCCAACATCCGAAGCCTAAGTCAATATGTTGTGAGGAAAAGTGGAGAATGATAGTGCATACCTTAGAGGGGAGACGAAATCCTCTATTCAAGATTTGTCATCATTATGGTGGGCATGACTTTGCTGGTATGGACTGTACTGAGCCGGATCGTGGCACCCTGTATGGCAACGGTAGGGGCTGACCATCAGAAGCTTTCGCCTACCTCGAATGACAGTTCTGACATCCTTTTCGGTCTCCGACTTTACAGGGTTGACTTGGTGATTGAGCTTTAGGATCCTTTAAAGGAGGTCCCGAGTTTGACTCCCATAGGTTTCAACTCCAATTTGTCTTTCTAAAAAATTGTATTTTCTAAAAATGTCTAATCTCAACATGCACTTCACTTTACACATTGGAACTTCATCTTGCAGTTGAGTCATAACAATTATGATGTAATGTGGAAATTAATTTTTTTTTTCATGGTCATAGTAGCTATAATTTTGGTTGCGACCATCCATTATTTCTCCCAGCCCATGGGTAACTCGACATGGATCCGTGCATTTGCTGTATCCTACTTGGTTATGAAATACAACAATTGTCAGGGTTATTTTAACTTTTTCTGTAATACGTGCCTTGCAAGTCACACTATGTTTATGAAAGGTTTCACATTCCAGTTCTATATGCTTTCAAACTGCATTTCCTCAAATGATATCATTACAACTATTGTGGCTTGGCACCAACAATTTTAGCTGGGAAAACCGACCCTCTTCTTTTCGAAGCCCTATATATAAGTTTTTGCTTTTTGTCTCTTCTTTTATCTTGTTCTTTTAAACTTTTTTTGCTAAACTCTCTTGAGTGAATTGTTTGTTACAGGCATCCCAGCATGCAATCTTTTTCTTTGCTAGAGTCCCTCAAATTTGGGAAAATGTCAAAGTAAGTTACTGCTTGATGAAGTATCGTTCTCAAATTTGAATAAAAGTTATAGTTTGAGCTAATAACATCATCAAGGTCAACTGTTACATTGCATCTTTCATAATATACTATTATTGTGTACAAATGAGTAGTCCTCCCTGCAATATCATATCATGGAAGGTTATGTTTAAATTCAAATAGGTGTCTAGTTGATGCTCTTGTATTTCCATTTCAAAGGTAGCAAATGCAGTTCTTAGGTTCCTCAAAAATCTCTACATTTTTAAACTTCAAGCATGACGGATCCGTTCTCCACCTTGATTAGGAGTAACATGAGAAAAAAGGATTTTGTCATCATTTAGTCCACTTCTTCGTTTGTCTCACTTAAGTCATATATGTGTGATTTACTTTCAGCCAAGACTCGATTTGTATCCATGTCGGCGCCTCCATTTGACTACAATGCTTATAAAGCAATCAAATTTGACAACAATCTGGCGATGATGATGATGAACAAGACTCGAATGATGATGGGTTGTTTATATAATAGCTTTGAATGTTAGATGATGATTTGTTGGTTTAACTTCGAATATTAGATGATGTTTTGTTAATTCAACTTTAGATATTAATGATTTTTGGATATTTGTAATCTTTGACATTGGTTTAGCATTTTATGAAGTTGTAATTTCTGTGGTAAATTTGTGATTTGTTAAAAGTACAGGTAAAATAGAAAAGAAATAGAAAATAGTTGTTTGTATTATAAATTTCTTTCTGGGACAACAAGTGGTTACAAAAAGTAATGTTTAATTTTTATTTGTTTGATACTAGTTGGAGCGACAAGTAGTCCCAAAAAGTAATTAGCTTATTAAATAAATAATTATTTTTTCCCATCAACATGTGGTCACAAAAAGTAATTATTTATTAAAATAAAAAAACGTTTTTAGAGACAAGATGTCGTCCCAAAAAGTAATTACTTTTAGAGACAACACGTTGTTGTGTCAAATGAAACTTTTAGGGACGGGGTTTTTGAGACGGAAGCTTTTGAGACGACAGTTGTCTCTAAATACCTTTTGGGACGACTTTTTAATTTTTTGGGACGACTTTTGTGGTCCCTAAAAGTCATTATTCTTGTAGTGTGAACGCGCAGATCTCTATAGATCTTCGTATTGCGTGGGTGTATCAACAATCTAGACTTATGAGAATAGTCTAGAATGAGCTGTCCGAGGTTCCATACTTGGGGTATCCATACTCTATCACGGAGGGTCATCAATCCCCTATCTTCATGACTCAATAGCTGAAGCTGCCCCGCCAAACTCTCTTTCTGCACATTACTCTATCTCAACCCCTCCTACTGGACCAGGCGCAGATTATTAATTAGCGTATAAGTGACCTCTAATCTGGAAGCTCAAAAAGTGATCGATTGCTCATACGACTTCCTACTTAAAGCGCCAGCCACTAAATTAGCCTTCCACGGGTGGTACTAGATGTCACAGTCGTGGTCCTAAAGGATCTCCGTACTGCACCTCTGCCTCATGTTCATCTCCTTATGGCTGAAAAAATACTGCAGAGTCTTATGGTATATGAACACTGTGAAACACGTCCCATAAGGATAGTGTCGGCATAGCTTCAAGGTAAAGACAATGACATCAAGCTCTAGATCATCTACTGGACGACTTATCTCATAACTCCAAAACCGTTTGGAGGTGTACAGGATCACCTTGCCCCTCTGCATAAGAACGCATCCCAATCCAGTAAACGAGGCATCACAATAAACCAAACAATCCTCTGAACCCCCTGGCAATGCTAATATCAGATCCCGACACAGTTCCCTCTAACTCTGCTTTCTCTGGCTTTATACAAACCCTTGCGACCTATCAGCTCTACCCTGATCTGTGCGAGCCCCCAAACTCTGTCCCCTCTGCTCAGAATATCCTCCCTGGTAGCTATCTTTGTAGAATCTCAAAGACTCTGAACTTTGACTGGGCTTCTCGACGCACTGTCTTTGAGGACTGACCTTCAGGTGTTCGGTTTCCACCTGATGTGGTGCAAAATGAGCTCGATCATTAAACACATCTATATACTCCTGTAACGACATCGATCCCTGTTGTTGATGTGCCGCTAGCACACCTTTTGTTTCAATAAAAATTGGAGATAAATAAGCTAAACTAGCGGACAAATATGAAAGTATCACCTATCGTATACTAGTATAGTTTAGATAAGTCCGGATATCAAACACAGGGACAAAGATGAAATAAGAAAAATGGATGACAACTAAAGATTAGTTACAGTCAAATTGGATTTTAGTAGCGATTTTAAAACAATTAATTAAAATTTACAACCGAAGATCACACCACTTAATTAACATACGAAGAAAATTATCACTGAATAATGAGAAATTAATAGATGTAATCATTTGGAATCTTTTTCCTTAAACATCCGATGATAACAATAAAGATACGGCTAGAATGAATATTAAATGGATTAAGCATTATTGATATAAAGATCACTCAATAAAATGAATACACATTAATCCAACAATTAACTCTAAATGTAGGAAGATCAGTCAACCAAACACTTATCAAAAATTCGTTTAGCAAGTAATGATCATAACATTACGAAGATCACTCAAATATACTGTTATAATCCCAAATGATAAGTTGACTAAGATATATAGATCACTCAACCATATCAAAGTTTAACATTCAAATATTTCCAAATTACTTGCAAATATGATCTAATCATTAAAACAATTAAATGTACAGATCTCAAGGTGGTTTATGATTAGACTCACATCTAAATCACAAACCTTAGTATAATGTTTGATCAAAACAAAGAATGAAATCTATTTTTGACTTTTACAATTTCAAAACTACCAACAAAGCAACAACAACAACTTTGTCAATAATGAATGACTAAATATTGACTCACATCACATAAATAAATCATCCAAGATCAAACATTCCTCATTTCTATCAAACATTATTCAAAAATCAATTTCAAGAAAAGATTAACAATATATCCATTCTAGCAATAAAAATAACATCATCCAATGTTTAGGGTTTTTAATCCCAAATGACTACAAAAATAACAACTCCATAATTTGGAGATAAACTTTCAAGATCAACATAACATTCAAGAAGTTACACATAATCAAAAGATTTAGAAATGAGTAAACTCCCCAAATGATGATCTTAGATGCAAGAATAGTTGTTTCCTTTGATTTAGCCTTCAAAATCAGCAATAATCACCCTTTTCCTCCTCAAAATCGAGCTGCAATATGTGTTTGTGTGTGTCAAAAAACGTCTGCCTCCTTTGAGTTTTGAAATGAAAAGTTTATATATCTGAGGTCAACTCGACGAGTCATGTGGGTCGACTCGTTGAGTCGATGACGTGTCATGCTCTCATTGGAAGAACTCGCCCGTCATACCATCAGGAGGCTCGACGAGTCATTTAGAGTGACTCGACGAGTCAAATGTCTCAAGAATTTTGAAAATTACGCATAAACTACGAATCGACGCGTCGACTACAGCTGGACTTCAAATTTTCTTCTTTCTATAATTTAAGGATGAAATCAAAACAAAAGTCACGAATGATCAAAAATGACAATAGGGAACAATAAAATAACTAACATAAAGGTATAAAATCGCCATTAAACATATGTAATCATGGCGATATCAAACATTTCCACACTTGCTCGTTGCTTGTCAAGCAAAAATTTAAACTTTTAAAATCACTAGGATTTGGCTAGGGGAAATAAAAAGAACATCTCTCAATAAGTAATCAAAACTCCAAGGCATTAGAGACTTAACATAAATCACATCTTTAAGGATAAAGCTAAACATCAAGAGAATGCATCAAAGATAACTTGTTTAAAGTGCCTACACATTTTTGGGATCAACAAATATATGAAAAATACACCTCACGAAAAATGAATGAATCACTCAAGCTTTCGGCGTATCTTTAAATATATGCACTCAATTGCAACAAGTTAATGCACTAATTAACATAAGCTTGGTAAGGTATCAAATCTAAAACACTTGAATTCGTGAATGTTAGTCACAAAAAGGCCTCAATCAAACCTACTCATTATCATAGGGAAGATTTTTAATCAAACCTGATTGATACACTTAAGGGGAGAATTTAAGGCTTTATAACGCCTTAATGAAACCTGATAAGTGATTTGCAAAATCAGTCTGTTTACACTGTTACATTCGTTGTAACTTGACAGATTGTCAAAGTTGTCCATAACAGTTGTACAGGTGACAAAAACTGTCTAAGCTGTTCATGTCTGTTGAACAGTTTTGACTAAAGAAACTGTTTTGTTCATTGTGAACAGAACTCGTTCTTTGTGAACAAGTTTTACACTTTATGGAAATTTTTTCCATGTCCTCATGCAAAGTCTTGGACGTAAAGATTAGTCTACATCTCAAGACAAAGTGGAAAAACAGAAACCGCTAAGTTCTGCCAAAGCTGTTCAGAATCATGATGATAAAGAGGATATATGAAATGGGTGACAGACCATTTCTTATATCAAAATAGCATTACAAGTAAGAGCAAAGGTCTCAAGTTGACATTCCTCTTTAAGGTAAAGCTACGGACAACAGAGACAAAAAGAAAAGACAAAGATTCGGCAGCAAGTGGACAACGCCTGATTTATCAGACTTATGCAAAAAAGTTATCTTGTCTTTTTGTAATCTAGCTATTTCCCCATGGACAACAATGCTGCCAGCTCCTCCTCTTACTATGACAATAGTTCAATGGCCAAACCCCACAAGTTCAATCATCAGAACATCTCTGGTTGCAAGTGCAGAATGATGCTCTATTTAGAGAATCTGGATGTACAACTACCAGAGATAGTAATGGAAGGTCCCTATGTGCCAACTTCTGTTACTACTATCACCCCTGCTGATGAAGGATCTGTTCTTGGGATCAAAACCTTTGAAAAGACAAAAGCTCAATGGTTTGATGAAGACAAAAGGTTGGTTGCTCTTGATGCAAAGTGTTAGTACATCCTGTGTGACGATAGCAGTCTAAGTTTAGATAGCATTTTGTGTAAGACTATTTACTTGATATTAGATATTAACAAGTGTTTGATTTATATTTGATTATGTGTGTTGATAATTGATTGTTTGTATGTTTGAACTTTGTGTAATGTATTACAAGAAATTCAAACATAAAGTTCAAAGATAAAATCAAACATAAGTTCAAACATAAGTTCAAACATAAGTTTGAATGGTGAAGTTCGAATTTAGGCTAGATTCGAATTTGTCTAGGAGGACAAATTCGAATAAGCCTTGGGCCAGATTCGAATTTGTCCTAGACAAACTCGAATCTGTCAGTATAATTAAGGGTTAATTCGATTAATTAATAGACTTTTGCAGAATTTGTCAGACGATTAGCAAAAGGCGATCTCGAACATGATTGCAATCAGTGAGTTTCGTGAGGAGAGAATCATCGTGTCGGGGTGTTCTAAGTTGTACGTCTATCACCGTGGTAGTCTCCGTGTTTCGGTGTGCGTGATATATCCGTCAAGCCGCTAACGAGGATTCCGCACTCGTTGGAAGGTGTCACGTCGAGATAGATCCGTAGAGTTCAGACCTTACACAAAGGCTAAGAATAACCTGGTTAATTCTCTTCCTGATGATGTGTTCAAACAGGTTGAGAAAATGAAGACTGCAAAGGTGATGTGGGATACTTTGTGTACCGTTTATGATGGTCCCACTATCACACTGGATAACAGGATCAACAATCTTGTTAGACAGTATGAACTCTTCTTTGCGAAGCCAAAAGAGTCTCTCACTAAAACTTATACCAGATTCACTGCTCTAATCAATGATCTCAAAGCTGTTGGGATCACCAAGGACAGCTTAACTCTAGTAAACAAATTTTTGGACATTCTGCCTAAGGAATGGAATTATTTTTCTACTATTCTAAGAAATTCAGGCACCATCAATAGTATGGACCTTGTAAATCTATATGGGTCTTTACTAAATGATGAGAAGTCAAGGCAACAGAAGAGAAATGCCTTGGAAATGTCAAAAGGAGGTGCTGCCTTAGTGGCCAGTGTGAGACAACCTGCTCGTCCGGTATGTGATGTGTTCAAAGAACCTGATCAACAGGCTGATGATGAAAGGGAAGAAAGTTCCAAGGAGGAAGACTGTGAAGATCTTGTTGAATTAGTTGATGAGAAAATGATTGCAATGCTTGTTAGAGAATTCAACAAGAAAAGGTTTGGTGGAAGAATGCTGTAGAAGAAGTCAGGTGCCATCAATAATAAGGCATTTGATAAAACTAAGGTTGATTTTAAATGTGGCAAAACTGGCCATATAGCTACAGGGTTAAGTACCTAATGGCCATGTCTAAGCTGAAGAAGTTGGAAGACTCGGTGGCTTCCAACAAGCAAAAGGGACTCATGGCTGAGACATGTGATTGGGAGGAATCTAACACATCTTCAGATGAAGAAGATAAAAACTGTCTGATGGCCAACACTGATGTCCCATCAACAAGCAACTTCAAAAAAGACCTGGCTGAAGCTGAGGCTTTCAGCAGCTTGGTGAACTGGAACCCAACAATGATGTATAAGGTACAAAATTTTATGGTTTACATTTTTGAAGAGAAAGTTAAAATGTTTGAATATCTGCTCGTTGATCTAAAAGCTGCTAGTGAGAAGCATAATGTTTTGTTGTCTGAAATCTCGAAGCTAAAAATTGATCTTGAAATAAAAACTAGTAAACTGGACAGCTTCCATAAGTTGGAAACTGAACTTGACGAATTAAAACACATCAATTCCATTTTATTAGAAGAAAAGAGAGAAACAGACACAAAACATGCCAAGCTTCAAAATATTTTTGACTCTTGGTGCCAATCTGCACAAAAAGTCAATCATTGTATCAGTCAACAAATCCCTACTAAAATCCAAGCCTATCTTGGAGGGGATCTTGACAAAGCAGCTTCAATTGTTGAGATAAATAATCTGGAAAAAGACTTATCCACTCTTGGTGAGCTTTCAAGTACCTTCATTCAGAAAGTAAATGGTAAGCTAGTCTCAACAAATAGGTTTGTCAGGGCTCAAAACACTGACAGCTTGTGTGAAAATGCTCCAGAAACTGATGGTGGAATGTGTTCTCCATCAAATCAGTATGCCAAGTGCTCAGCTGGTTCACACAAGTAGAAGAAGGGAAAACAAGCTCAAAGCTGCAGCTTTGGATACAAAACCTATTAACAAGACAGAGTATGGGTCTAAAGCTGATGGTAAGAGACCTGTTAATCCCTTTGATGCTGATCAATATGAGAAAATGTTTTCAAAAGGTAAGCAACCGGCTTTCAACAGGGGTAAATCTCATGTCGAAAGTAAATCTGCTATGATTTCAAATAAGTTTTTAAATCATAGTGGAAAATTGGTTATAAATGAAGGTAAGTCTTTCAAAACCAAAAGTAGTGATTATGTTGATAGGCAACATCCATCACATCTCAGTAAGGGCAAAGGCAAAGCCATTACTCAACCTGAGAAATTTGGGAATAAGTTTCCCAAACCTGTGGAAGGTCAAAGGCCAATCAAACTTCCTGAATTTGATATCTGTCCTCCTAAAAGGAGGAAAGAGGATACAAGTAAAGCTGTTGCCATTGTTCCTTCCACCCAAAGTGTTGATTCTTCTAAAAAATAGTAATAAGTTTGCTAAACCTGCTGAAAAGATCAACAAAAATGATTCAGAATGTGTTTCTGGAAGTAATTCTTCCAAAAAAGAGAAAATGTTATAAATGTGGAAAAGAAGACACATATGGCCAAAGACTATCCTGAAACTGAGGACATGAGGCCTGTTGACTCTGCTAGTTCCAACATTGCAAAAACTAGCAGTGTCGGAAGTAACATGGTCAATGAGGATAGTATCCAAGGTGATACAATCCAAATAGGAAATATTAATGTGGATATTATTGGTCCATCAACAAATGTTGATGAAGTAAGAGAACTCATCCCTATGATGAGTTCCCCTAAAAATAACTAATATTTTCCCATCACACTCTGCAGGACAAGCAGCCATCCCAGGTTTGGTACTTGAACAGTGGCTGCTCAGGCCACATGACATGTTGCAAGGATCTGCTGAGTGATCTCAGGCCTGAAAAAGGGCCAAAAGTCACCTTTGGTGAGAATGTCTAGGGATCCACAGAAGCATATGGAACTCTTCACGCTGGTGCTGCTGTATTCAAAAGAGTAGTCTATGTGTCTGGGCTGAAACAAAATCTTGTAAGCGTAAGTCAACTGTGTGATGTTGGCTACAAGGTTAACTTTGATGAGCACCTGGGTTACATATTGGATTCCCAAGGAAAAATTGTGTTGTGTGCTCAAAGGAAGAAAGGTGCATATGTTGTGGACATGAAATCTGTGGATCCCACAACTGAAATCTGCTTTATCTCAAGAAGCAATCGACCTGAACTGGTTATGGCACAAAAGGCTATCACATCTGAACTTCAAAAATATCAACAAAACTCTGTAAGAAAGAGTTGGTAACAGGTTTGCCTTGTAAAACCTTTGTTAAGGATAAACTCTGGACAGCTTATGAGAAAGGCAAGCAGAGAAAAACATCTTTTAAATCTAAGCATAATTTTTTTATTGATTCTCCTCTCTTCTTAATTCACATGGACTTGTTTGGACCAATCAGTGTCCCAAGTCTAGGAGGTAGAATATACACTCTAGTAATGGTTGATGAGTTCTCCAGGTTTACATGGGTGATCTTTCTAAAGAGCAAAGGAGAGGCTGCTAGAGAAATCATTGGGTTTATCAAAAAGATGGAGATGTTGAACTCTGCTCAAGTTAAGCAGCTTAGAAGTGATCAGGAACTGAATTCAGAAACAGTACCCTTGAGGACTTCTGTGAAAAAAGAGGGATCTCACAAAACTTTTTAGCTGTAAGAACTCCACAACAAAATGGAGTTGCTGAAAGGAGAAACAGAACTCCTATTGAAGTTGCTAGAACCATGTTGTGTGCATCAGGTTTACCTTCATCATTCTGGGCTGAAGCTGTCAACACTGCCTGCTTCACCCAAAACAGATCCTTGGTGGTGAAAAGGTTCAACAAGACTCCCTATGAGTTAATCAAAGGGAGAAGACCAAATATTAGCTATGTCCATGTGTTTGGATGTCCCTGCTTCAATCTGAATCAGTGGGACCAGCTGGCAAAATTTGAACCCAAAGCTGATGAAGGTGTGTTTGTTGGATATTCTGCTATCTCCAAAGCCTACAGAGTATACAACTACAAAAGAAAGGTGATAGATGAATCTATCAATGTCACCTTTGAAGAGTCTAGGAGTGCTTCCACCAAAGTTGTTCCTTAATCAAATTTAGGAGAGTTCAACTTTGATGATCTCATGCATTCCATTAATGAAGAAAAGGACTCAAAAGCTTCCACTACACCTAGAGTGGAACCTGTTAACCACAATGGACATGATGATGAGTATGTTGATACATCCTGTGTGAATAAGTGTACTGATATAATTACAACACCATGTCCTGGACCAATCAATGCTGGTTTTCCTGGATCCTCTGTTGATATGTTCAACAATGGACAATCATGTTCAACAAGAGAACAGGCTCAAGATAACAGTGTGTCTGAAAATCATGAAAGCTGTTCAACAGCACCTGTTGAAGATGCAAATGACACAGGAGAATCTTCATTGAGGCATGATCCTAAGTGGATCAGGTGTCATTCCAATGATCAAATAATTGGTGACATCAACAAAGGGGTGCAAATAAGATGGGACAGCTTAGGAAACTTTTGTATGTTTTCTAGCTTTGTGTCCCTGATGGAGCCTAAGAAAGTGGATAAAACACTAAAAGATACCAATTGGATCACTGCCATGCAAGAAGAGCTCAATCAGTTTGAGATAAACAAAGTATGGAAGCTGGTCCCTGTTCCTAAAGGTAAAACAATAATTGGCACTAAATGGGTTTTCAGGATCAAAATGGATGAGCAAGGTCATGTTATTAGAAATAAGGCAAGTCTGGTTGCTCAAGGCTACAGACAGGAAGAAGGCATTGACTATGACGAAATATTTGCGCCAGTGGCCAGGTTAGAAGCAATTCGTTTGTATCTAGCCTATGCTGCCAAAAAGAGTATGAAGGTATTTCAAATGGATCTAAAGAGTGCATTTTTGAATGGGAAGCTGCAAGAAGATGTGTATGTCAAGCAGCCTCTAGGTTTTGAAAACGAACATCACCCAGGTTTTGTCTATAGGTTAGACAAAGCCCTCTATGGTCTAAACAAGCCCCTAGAGACTAGTATGACACTCTAACTGATTTCCTTATGAGCATTGGTTATTCCAGAGGTAAAGTGGATACCACATTGTTCATAAAGAAGGTGAAGTCTGATATTATGTTTGTTCAAATTTATGTGGATGACATAATATTTTGTTCTATTAATGAGCAGTTATGCAAAAGTTTTTCACTACTCATGAAATCAAAATATGAAATGAGTATGATGGGTGAACTTACTTTCATTCTAGGATTAAAAGTTAAACAAACCTCAAATGGAATTTTTATAAATCAAAGAAAGTACACTTTACATCTTTTGAAAAAGTTTAAATTTGATCAAAGTTCTCCTATCAAAACCCCAATGGCAACTAATGTAAAGTTGGATGCTAATGCCAGTGTCAAAGCTGTCTCAGTAACAGCTTACAGAGGCATGATTAGGATCTTGTTATATTTAACTGCTAGTAGACTAGACATTATGTTTGCTACATGTTTATGTGCTAGGTTTCAAGCTGATCCCAACGAATCACATCTAGCTGCTGTAAAAAGGATCTTCAGATACCTTAAGGGTACACCAGGTTTGGATCTTTAGAATCCCAAAGACTCAAGTCTTGAGCTAACAGGATATCAAGATTCTAATTTTGCAGGCTGCAGGCTAGACAGAAAAAGCACAACGGGTGGATGTCAACTCCTTGGTGGTAAGTTGATCAGTTGGTGTAACAAGAAGGAGAACTAAGTTTCTACTTCTACTGCTGAAGCTGAATATATTGCTGCTGGAAGCTGCTGTGGGCAGATTCTATGGATGCAACATCAGCTTGAAGACTATGGGCTTGTATATAGGAAAACTCCTATTCTGTGTGATAATACAAGTGCTATAGCTATCTCCAATAATCCAGTATTTCATTCCAGAACAAAGCATATAGAAGTTAGACATCATTTCATCAGGGATCACATCTAGAAAGGTAATGTGGAGGTAAGTTTATTTCCACAGATGAACAACTTGCAGATATTTTCACCAAACCTCTTGATGAAAACATGTTTAATTATCTTGTAAGCAAGTTGGGCATGTTAAATAAAGGTGACTAAGTGTCCTTAATGCTCTAAGGCATAATATGTCTCAAACTACTCATGTTTGTCAGAACAGCTTAGACAGAACAAGCTATGCATGTTCTACACTTAGCCAATTTCTAAAAAACTTGGACAACTTGGGCGTATAACAGGTTTGATAACATCAATTTTCACTTCAAACCTGTTATGTTGATTAAACCTTCAACCTGCTCACTCTCTCAATCTGTCATACAAGACATTGTCTTGTAACCTGATCAGCTATTGAACATAACTTGTTATTATATAGCTGCACAGGTTGAAAGACCAGCTTGAGGAATGAACAGTTTGTCATGAACCCTGCTCATCACAGGTTTGACCAACAGCTTAGAACATCAGTTTTAATTACCTTTCTTCATAATTAAGTTACTTAATTTTTGTACTTATTTAACTTAATTACCTATGGATAATGTGTGTTAACGTGTGTTAGTGACTAAAAAGGTTCAAGTGGTCTGACAACCATTCTGACATGGACAACCGTTCCGTTTTCCGTTAAAGACCATTTCAAATCAACCGCCCAAACCTTTCTCTCTCCTACCCACTGTTTCATCATCTTCTTCTTGGTACAATAACATTCGAATCCTATAAATACCTCTACTGTTTCATCTACTTCTTCCTCTATTGCGACCATAACTACCCAAAGAACCTTAAATCGACTAAGTGTCCAGTACCGTCTTTCCACTACTCTAAAAATGGCTCACCAAAATAACCCTTTTCTTCAAGTATTCGTTGGTAAGGATGTTGAGAAACACCCTTCTGTTACCACGATGCTGACCCTGAAACCCACAAACTATATTGCAAATCTAACCGTTCCCAAAAACTACGTGGAGAAAGGTTATGAAAACATGGGGGAGTTTTTGAAGGTTCACCCCCTACACTATGCTATGACTGCATCTCCTGGTGTCCTATACCAGGAGATGGTGTATGAGTTTTGGTACACTTGTGCTTATGATCCAGAGACCAAAATCATCAGGGGAACCATTCTCAATGGGATTCAGACCATTGAGATAACTCGTGATCTCATCAGGAAAGTCCTTCATCTTCCTGTGGCTGAAACATATGACCAGCCACAGCCTGAAAATGATCAGATGGCAAATTTGCTACGTTTCCGTGGTGTAGCAGAACCCAAAGTTGGAGCCACTCTATTTAGAAGGGATCTATCACCAGCCTACAGCTTCTTATTTGCCTTAGTGGTGATATGCTTCAGCAGCAAAGTTGGTTCTTTTGACCAGCTTGGCCGTGATGAAATCCCAATAGTCCTACAGCTTGTGGATGGGACTACACTGAACATGGCTCGTTGGATTTTCATGAATTTGAGGCACCTGGTACCGCAGGAAACGCGTCTAGCTGTTGTCAGATATCCAAGGTTTCTAAGCCTCATATTCAAGCATGTTTGTGGTGTACATCTCTACAACTCTCAGCCCCTCCTACTTACTGCTGCATTCCCAGTGATTGGGAATAGAGTTTTCTACACTCCAGTTCTTCCCAATGAACCTCCTCTCCCTACACCAATGAGGAGGTTGCTTGGCATGGTGGAAGGACCCTCTGCTGTGAGGGTTGATCCAGTGGTTGCTCCCAAAGGAAAATCCAAATCCAGACCTAAGATTGTTAAGAGAGGCCTGGAATCGACTGAAGCTGAGCCTGTCCTCAAAAAGGCTAAAACAGCTAAGTCTAAGTCTGCCCCATTAGCTTCAGTGGCTGAGGGGGAGCAGACTTCTCACCTTGGTTCATCTGTTGAACCTGAAGCCTTTGTGGCTGGTGCCTCTGTGGCACTTGAGACCATGGAACAGGTTAACCCCTCCTGTTCCTGACGTAGTCTCATCACCAGTCTATACACAAGTTCCTACTAATTCTCCTCAATCCCCCACAATGTCACAATATTCAAGGAGAAAGTCCTTAGCTAGGAAGAAACCATCTACCCAAACTAGCCCCTCTCAATAGGAGTCAGTTGAAATAAAATCAACCCCTGCTGCCTCTCCTATTTTGGGAGAAGGTTCAACATCTTTGGAGCAGGCTTCACTCCAACCTGAGTCAACTGAGAGTCAGCCTTGACACTCTGGTTCCTCCCAACAGGAACTAGTTGTACATAAGGAGACTACCACATCAACTATCCCAGCCTCCCAACAGGCTGAGGATATTGAAAGACAAGAGTTCACTACACTCCACACTGAGTCCGCACAGTCTCCACCTCATACTTCTATACCATCTGAGTCTGCACGAGGTGCAGAAGTTACTGGAACAGACCATCCAGCAGTTCAGCCTCAAATTTCTGCTCCTGGTGATGCAGCTGTTGTGCACCCAACAACTGCTGAAGGACCCTCTCCTCACGCTGATGAACCACAGGGAATGGACCATCCCTCTGGTTAAGCTGCCCCTCAAATGCAAACTCCATCATCTGCTTTTACCACTACTGATGTTGAAATGCACATCCCAACTCCCCATGATGAGGTACCTATAAACCAAGCAGCTGCTGAGTGAACCACCCCAGGTCTTGATGAAGGTGTTGCAACATAAGAAGCATTTGAAAGGCCACCATCTCCTACCCGTTTTCCACATGATGCGGATACAGCCACTGCTGAAGGATCCATTGACCCTTCCAAGCTGGGCCATCTCACCTATGCCAAGGCTATGGAACTTCTTTCTAAAGTATCCTTGCCTTCCCCCACACATCCTCAGACACCTGCCTCATCCTCATATCATTCTCATTCTTCAACATCCACACAATCCAACAGTCCACCCATACTCCTTCATCCCCCAAAGATCTTCCTTTGAAGGATCAACTATCCTTGCTGACCAACAAAGTTGGTTCTTTTGGAAACTCCATGACCTCCCTACCATCCATCATATCAGACTCTGTGTCTGCACATCTTAAAGGATTCTTTGATTCGTTCAAGAATTCCTTTCCAACCCCTCCTCCTCAAGCTAATCAATCCTCACTAATGCTTGCACGCACTACACAGCTGCAAACAATCTCCACTACCCTCTACACTATCCTTTCCACTTAATAGGATTTTGTGTCCTCTCTGGTAGCTGTCTCTCAACAGCTGTCCCCTCTCCTAAACACTTGCACAACTACCCTTCCTTCTACATTGGCTAGCTTAAACACTTTAATAGTCTCTCTGTCCAATTCTGTGTCATCAAACCTTGATGATGTGCAAGATTCTCTTGAACTACATCTTATACAGCTTCAAAGTTTGCTGTTCACAGCTTCTGACAGGGAAGCCCTCTCTATGCTGTCTTTTATTGCTGCTTCAAACTACCTCTCTTCAGACCTGCTTTACCCAACTTGCAGAGATAAAGGACAACTTGGCTTTCTTAGTGCATAGCCTGGTTGGCCCCAAAACTGCTGATATGCCTGCTGAATTTGTTTCTCTAGGCAGACAAGGTGTTGAAGGCTATGTGCCATCTCCTTCAAAGGGGGAGAAGATATCTGCCTCAAAGACCAAGTCTAATGGGGAGAAATCTTCTTCTCCTTCTAAGGAGAAATCAGCTTCCATTGGTCAAGCAACATGTGCCTCACAAACAGGTCCTACAAGTCCCACCAAGGATGTCTCCCATCCAACTGAAGCTGCTCAGTCTACTCAGGTTGGATCTCCAAACCCTGCACCATCTAAGGGGGAGGAATCCATTCCTAGGGACAGATCAGGCAGAAGGAGACATCCGATACTGGAACAAGAAGAAGAATAAGAGGAAGAGGAACTTGAAGCTGTTCCATCAACAACAGCTAAAGGGAAGAAGAAAGCCTCTGTAGACCCTGACTACCTAAAAGCTGCTCAACTGAAGTTTGATAACGCCAGAGCCAAAGAAATGGGTGTCTCTATGGAAACCTATTATGAGTTCAAAGAAGAACAGCTCAAAGCCTTTGCATACAAGGAGGCAAGAAAAATCAAAATGCCTTCCTTGGATGTCCAAAGGAAATTATTAGAGGCTGCCAAAGAGTCAGTGGTAGAAAAGGAAATAGAGAAGGAACAGGGTGCTCAGGGCTCTGTGACCAAGCCTAAGCAAGCATCCTCCTCTGCAAGAGCCCAGATTTACTTTGACAACCTGGCAAGGAAAAAGTTCTGTGATGTTGCAAACAGAAGACTTGCTAAGGAGACCATTGTCAAAGTTGATCCCATTTTAAGAAAAAGCAAACAGTGGAAGTTACAGATAACCAAAATGGGTGCTGAAGGTCTAGAACTGGAAGCATATGAACACACTGACGTTGCACAAATGGGATTCAGAGAATGGGTAGAATTGGCAGTTGCCCTGAGCCAGTCTAAGTCTCAAACTGCTAAGACTATCAGGGCATATGTCAAGACTTTAATGGAGAGAGTGAAGAATCTTGGCCTGATCACAGAAGAACAAATTAAGGGTACCTCAGTGGTTGAACCCAAGATAAAGGCCAAGAGGAAAAGAAAGGATACAGAGCTGGAAGAACTCCTAATAATGATTGATCAAGGTGATGTAGCCATGGAAATAAAGGAGTAGATCACAGCCTGCCCAAAGGAGTGGAACATGAGGTGGATAAGCTGATTGAAGAACCTAAGCTGGGGGTATTATTTGTGGATCCCCTTAAAAGAAAAAGTGTTTCCAGAGAGCATCAGATTTACACAAGGTTGGTCTTAAGCAGCTTATTACTTTTAGACTTTCAAACTCCTTTAGAAAATCTGTAAAATGGAGAGCAGCTATCTGGGAACAGCTCAAAGGGTTCTATGATAGAGGAGAGCTCCAACATCCCAACTTCAGATTCCTAAGGGTTGAAATGGAGGAAACTGAAGAAACGAGGGAGGAGCTTGATCAATTGTTTGAAGGAGAAGCTCCATAGCTTGGAGGTCCATCTACTACTTGAGTTGATGAAGAGTGGAAGTTGTCCATCAGTTGGACAGGCTTCCCATTACTTGCTCCCATCTTCAACAGTCCAACATGTTGAATTTTTATGTACATTAGTTGTACTTTGTTACTTTAGTTGTAACTTTTCCATTACATTAGTTGTAATATACATTAGTACATTAGTTGTACTCTTGTAAGAACATGGGTTGTTTCTGTAATCAAAATCAGTATATATAAACTAATCCTTTACTTTACTCAAATGTTGTTATTTTATTTCAGCAAAGTGTATTGTAAAAATATATAGTGATTATTGATAAAATCAGCTTGGACAGATTATTGCTAATAGGGGGATAAACTGTCTACACTACTCGTTGCATTCGTTGCAACTAAGGCAGAATGCCCAAGCTGTTCATTCTGTTGACCAGGCTGGACATAAACTGTCTACACTACTCTATTCTGCTGAGCAGCTTGGACAAATTCTCAGTGTTCTGTTCTTTGTGAACAGAACCAGTTCTTTGTGAACTGGCTAAACACTTTATGGAATATGTTTCCATGACCTCATGTATTGTTTTAGACTACAAGATCAGTTACAAAGTCAAAGACAAAGTGGAAAAATAGAAGCTGCAAAAGTTGCCTACGCTGCTCTGTTACATGAAGACAAAGGGATATCTGAAATGGGTGACAGACCATTTCTTATATCAAAATGGCCTCAATAGAAGATGAAAGTTGCAAAGTTGGCATTCCTCTTTTAATTAAAGGCCTCTACAACAGAGACAAAAAGAAAAAGATGAAGATTATGCCACATGAAGACAAGTCTGCTTTATCAGAATGTGCAGAAAAGTTGTTTTGTGTTTTTGGAAAGACATCCCACTATCTCTCTTTCCAATGAGGAACCTTCTCTGAGATTCTTTGTTAGAGTACAAAAGGAAGCTTCTAAGGATTGTGAGAAAACCAAGAGTGAAAAATTCAGATCGTGCATTGAAGTGTGTTTTTCATGCATGCAAGTCTGCTTGAATAAAACAATAACGTGTGTCCAAGTTGTTATTATTCAAGTTATCCATCTGTGTCTTGTAAAACAGTGAGTTTATCTTAGTGTGAGTGTATTCATTGTATCTAGTCTGAGTGTGTCTAAGATTAGTTAAACATCTGTTGTATTTGTCATCTCAACTTGAACCTTTCCGCAGTCAAGCTTGTTTGTAATTAACACTTGTTAATAATAAACACAAACATTGAGAAAAGAGTGTTTAATTTATTTAGCTGTATTCAACCCCCTCCCTCTACAGCTTAGAACAATACTCTAAGGGAAACCTTCTGGGACTTACAGTTCTTTTGTCGATCTTGCGCCGTTTTCATGTATTGACGAATGAGTTAGATCTTTTCATTTGTTTCTTGAAGTAGAGATGTCTCGGTGATAGGAGTTTCTCCTTTTTCCCTCCAACAGGTTGGAGTCCTGCATTTCCATCCATACAGAAGCTCGAACGGTGCCATTTTGATTGTGGATTGGTAACTGTTGTTGTAGGTTAATTCGGCCAATGGAAGGTGATCGTCCTAGTTACTACCCAAATCCATGACACAACCCTGTAACATGTCTTCTAGAGTCAAAATCATCCTTTCACTCTTTCCTTCAGACTGGGGTCTATAGGCAGTACTCATAGCGATACGAGTACCGAGACCATCTTGTAAAGCAGCCCATAAATTTGAAGTGAAACTACTATCTCGACAAGAAACAATAGACTTGGGAACACAGTGCCTTGTAACGATTTCATTTAAGTAAATTTGGGCTAACCGATCCAAGGAGTAGGTTTCTCGAATAGGTATGAAGTGAGTAGACTTGATTAATCGATCAACAATAACCCAAATGGAATTATGTTGACGACGAGTCTTGGGTAGCTTTGTTATGAAGTCCATAGTAATATGATCCCACTTCCATTCTGGAATCAGAAGAGGTTGCATACTACCATAGGGTTGTTGGTGCTCTGCTTTGACTAAACGACAAGTTCTGCACTTCTCAACGTATTGACCAACGTCTCTTTTCAACCCCGGCCACTAGAAACAGGTTTCAAGTCATTGTACATTTTTGTGCTACCAGGGTGAATTGAGAACTTAGATTGATGAGCTTCTTCAAAAATTATATCTCGCATATTCCCAAACATAGGAACCCATACTCTTCCATATACACCTTTGAGTTCGGTTCCATCATCTTGCCTTATTTGTAATTGAATCCTGACGTTCTCATTTTCAACATTCTCCTTTAGAGCCTGCAGTTGAGCGGCCCTTACATCATCAATGATAGTGGACGTCAGCATAGTAGAAGTCAAGGCATAACAGTATGCCTTACAGTATGCTTTTCTACTCAAGGCATCAGCCAACACGTTGGCTTTTCCTAGGTGGTATAGAATTTCACAGTCATAGTCCTTTATTAGCTCCATAGACCTTCGTTGCCTCATATTCAAGTCCTTTTGACTGAATATATACTTTAAGCTCTTGTGGTCAGTGTAGAGTTGACATTTTGTCCCGTATAGATAATGTCTCTAGAGCTTCAAGGCAAATGTCTCAGCAGTTAACTACAAGTCGTGAGTAGAGTAGTCTTTCTCATGAGGTTTGAGTTGTCTCAAGGCATATGTTATGACATTCCCCGCTGCATTAATACTGATCCAAGTCCCATGCCCGATGCATCTGTGTAGATTATAAAGTCTTTGCTTCCCTCAGGCAGGGCCAAAACTAGGGCTTCGCTTAGTAACTTCTTCAACTTTTCAATCGTTGCTTGTTGTTCCACTTCTCAGATAAAATTTGCGTTCTTACGAGTGAGCTTGGTAAATGGAACGCCTAACGTGGAAAAGTCTTTAATGAATCGGTAGTAGTAACTAGCCAATGCCAAGAAACTGCGGATCTTAGAGGCATTACGTGGTGATTCCCAGTTCTGGATAGCCTCGATCTTTGCAGGATCCACAACAATACCAGCACCAGATATCACGTGCCGCAAGAATTGGATCTGAAATGAACATTGAGAAGGATAAAGTTAACAAAGAGTTTACAAGTGAGTATAGGAATCAAGAAATTGTTTGGAATGTTGAGACGTACCTGCCTCAACCAGAATTCACATTTTGAGAATTTGGTATAAAGTCGCTCTTTGTGCAGCAACTTTAGTAATTCTCTTAAATGTGTAACATGGTCTTCTTTTGTCTTTGAGTAGATAAGAATGTCATCGATGAAAACAATGACAGATTTGTCGCACACTGGCTGGCAAACGCTATTCATGAGATCCATGAAAGCAGCCGACGCATTCATAAAACTGAACGACATTACCAGAAACTTGTAGTGTCTGTAAAGAGTTCTAAAAGCCATATTAAGAATATAGTTTTTGTGAACTTTAAGCTGATGATATCCCAATCGATGATCAATCTTCGAGAAGTAACTAGCGCCTTTCAACTTGTCGAAGAGATCATCAAGTCGGGGCAATGTGTATTTGTTCTTGATAGTTACTTTGTTAAGCTCACGGTAGTCGATGCACACACGTAATGTGCCATCCTTCTTCTTAATAAACAATATGAGAGCGCCCCAAGGAGATGAACTTGGGCGAATAAAGTCAATATAGAATTCCACTTTACGGTCTGGTGGCAATCCCTAGATATCTTCTGGAAAGACATCTTGAAATTCGGAAACAATTGGAACGGTAGAAGGGAGTTTTTTTCAGCCTTTGCATCAACTGTGTAGGCTAAATAAGCAGAACAACCCTTAGCAACATGCTTTCGGGCTTTTGCAATAGAGAAAAGGCATAAGTCGCCTTTTTGTCTATCACCATAAATGCAGATGTCACTGTCCTCAGGAGTTGTAATCTTGATCATTCTCTTTTTGCATACAATTTGAGCCTCGTTATGGAAAAGCCAGTCCATACCCACTTTGACATCAAATTCCCCGAACTCCACTGGAATTAAATCTAAGTTGAACACTATGTCCTCTATAATTAAGGTACAATTCCTATATACTTTATCAGTCTTGACTAACATGTTACTAGTAGTTTCAATGTCAAGTACAAATTGCAATTTTTAAATGGGCATGTTAAGTTGAGGTGCGAAAGAAGTGAAGACAAACGAACGATTGGCTCCGGAATCAAATAGAATGCGTGCAGGAGTTGAATTAACTAAGAACGTACCAGTGACCACCTCTGGGTCATCTTTTGCTTCCTCAGCTGTGATCTAAAAGCCCTTGTTGGAGCCCTCTGAGTTTGATCCCTGCGAACAGTGGAAGCTCCAGAAGATCTTGTGGTTGATTGCTGAGCACTTTGATCTCTTGGGGGTCTTGGGCAGTCCTTGGCAAAGTGGCCAAGTCTATGGACGTTGTAGCATGCATCGCCTTTTCGAGGACAATGCTCCCAATGATGGCCTTTCTGCCCACAATAGAAACAGTACATGTCTTGAGTTTTCCACTCTACAGTGTGTGTCTTTCTGCATCGCCTGCAGTCCCTCATTTCAGTATTGGCCGAAAAGGCCTTTCCCTTCTTTGGTAAGGATGATGGTTGGTTGGATTGAGGAGAGGATCAAGATGATCCAGACTCCCGTTGTCTTTTTGGCAGCGACGGTTGAGTCGGTATTGCAACAGTTGACCGCATGACATATCCAAATAGCAACACAATCTGCTCCACATTTCGAGCAGCCTCCAACATACTTGCAAAAGTTGTGTACCGAACGTTGCTACTTATTCGGCTTATCTCATAATCCAAACCGGCCTCGAACCGACATATCTTCCTTTCCTCCGTATCGACTTGATGGGGTGTGAACAAACTAAAACGAGTGAACTCGACAACGTATTGAGTGACCATTTTTGTTCCTTGAGTCAGACTTAAAAATTTGGACTCTAGACGGCGCTTCTCGTCGGCAGGACAATATTCTTGAGAGAATACTTCCTTGAACTCATTCCATGACATGTGCGACACTACCTCCATCGTCAGCATATTGATCATGGCATCCCACCACATAACGGCATCTCTTGCAAACGTTGCCAGGGCAAATCGAACCATGTCTTTTTCAGCGCAGTCGCTGATTCAGAAGGTACTTTCTATCGTTGTAGTCCATTCCAATGTCGTCACCGCATCTCCAGATCCATCAAAAGTAACTGCCCCGTTACTCTTGAAATCTTTAAACCTACATCCCTTTGCTTTATTACAAGAACCAATGTCTTCTTGTCTATCCTCTTGTTCTCCTTGTTGTTATTGTTCCTTGTTCTTTCTTTTGTCTGCCTTTCACTTGGCCTCGGCCTCATCCCTGGCCCTCAATTGATCAACAAATGACTGAGCTTGCTCAGCCATTCTTTTAGATTTTAATTCGTTATTCTGTTCCATGATGTGAGACCCAAGATTTCTCAAAGGTCTTAAGTCTAGGCCCCAGTAGCAATGCAATATCAATCAGGAAACTAAGATAATAATTAACAGTGCAGAATTAAAGTTAATTACACACAGAGACAAATTCAAGTTATAGGGTACAGACTTCTAGACAATTACATCAAAGCTCATAATATAGACTAGCCCCGAACCTCGAAGCTCTATCATCTGACAATACCAAGGTGTTTGAACAGGTTCTAAAGCACTTCAAGCTCTTTCAGAGTCCTGACCTATGAACTAGGTCAAGCCAATCCTTTGCCTTTACCTGAAAAATAATGCAACAACGGGGTAAGCTTATTTGCTTAGTGAGAATGTAGAATTTCACAATTAACATGCAATTATGAATGCAGAAAGCTCATGCACTACACTCAGCTCATGCACACCTCAGCTCTATTGGTCATGCACTGCACTAGGCTCATGCACAGATCATATCTCGAAGGGACATTGGCCAATTAAATGCTCTTTGATGCGCGTCTTTGCTCAGCTCCCAGTTATAAAACTGTTGTTGCTCTTGAGAGTTTTAGACAAATTTATAAGGAATGCTCGGATAATGATAACACCATACACACGCATCATTAGTGGGGATCAGCCACGTATTGGGCTAGCTACCAGTAATTTCTGTATAGGTATCATCAGAATGCTCAGCTCTAGCTACCCTCTGTGCTTTCATCATGTAAATCAGCACATCATAATCCTAACATTAACCCAACACCGAGAAATAGTGTTGGTGTTAAGCTTAACAATCAAATGACTCATCAATGAATAGAAGCTAGAAGAAGAAATGCTCAGCTCAACAAATCATAGTAAACATACTATGATAATATATCAATATGCTCAGGATCCGAATGTCAATAAAATCAGAATAAAGCAACAAAAGTCTCAATTCACATAATTTGCAGTTAAAGTAAAATCTACAACTCACTATTACTGATTAATTGTACTTTCTGGCTCTGGCTCTGTTGCTCACAATCTGTAGTGGGTTAGAACCACTATCTGACTTATATCAGACTTATAGAGGCTTGCCACTTTGCTATAGCCTTCACATATCGATGCTCTTTTAGCTTTGCTTGTTGCTCAATCTGTTAATCATATCATTTCTGATATTTATCAGCCTTTATCATCTGAATAGTATACTCATGTTCATTAATTGGTCTTTAAATTCAAAGTCTCATATTTAATTACATTGAGATGAATATAGCCATCAATCTCATTAGAATCTACATTAAAACATATAAGAGCATTTAATGAACTTATTTGATAATTATAAGTTCATTCAAGTACGTATTCATGGTCATGAACCTTGTTATTATTAACATAAACTTATGCTTTCATGTATAATCACATATAAGTTCATATATTTCCATTTTAGATAAAGATACAAGTTTTCATAAACCTTGATTGTCTTTAAATGACCACACCCACATACACATATTCATTTTTACAAACTTTGATTTCTATAACTTATCACTCATTCACTTATATATTTTGATCACACATAAGCACATGTTGCATTCTAATTTAATTCACTACTCATGTGTGTATATATGATATATGTGTTTAGAAAGGTTGCTGAGATTTTGACCCATAAATTATACTTTCACACACTTTATTTATTCATATATATGAGATTTACCATAAAAAGAAGGCTGCAAGGTTGCTTTATTTCATTGCTGGACTTTCTTTTGTTACACACACTGCACACAATTCTAATTTCATGCAAAGACAAGGAAATGGAAAGGCTATTGTTTTTGTTTTATTCTCACAGCACACATCACACATATTTCTGTTTTGCATCGATATACAGCACACTCACATACCATTTTCATGAAAAGAAAAAGAAACCAGTTGCTGTCACCTAGCTAGCTACACACACAAAATGGAAAAATGCATTTTTATTTGTGCTGTGGACTGTTGTATGGTTGCTGTTGTCTCAAACCACAGAGCACACACATGTTGTATACACAATATACACTCTTTACATTACATGCTAACAAAAAGGAAACCGATTGCTGTGATTGTTTCTGATTTATGTCTGCACCTCAACAGGAACAAAACAACAAATAAAAAGGTTGCTGTCCATGGTTTCAGTAGGTTAGGATTACCGAAACATTGAATGGTTTCCGTACTAACATAAAGGTCTCAGTAGTGGTCTCTGTTTTTTGTCATGTAACTGCACACACACACATTGTTTCTGTGTCTAATTATATATATGTCGATACACCCATATACACAAACACATATCCGAGGCTTGCTATATATATATATATATATATATATATATATATATATATATATATATATATATATATATATATATATATATATTGGTGCTTTAATCTGTTGCTGCACCCCATGTATGCATACAACCGAGAACAAACAGAACTATGGTTGCTTCTAGATGTTTCGGTAGCCTACAAAATTACCGAAACCTTTGTAAGGTTTCGGTAGGTCTCGGTAGTGCCAAGGTTTCGGTAAACATGGATGGTTTCAGGTTTCAATATTACCGAAACCAAGCAAGGTTTCGGTAGTGTCTGTGGGTTTCGGTAATAAGTATATGGTTTCGGTACCCCCTTTTTTGTGGGTTTCGGTACCAGCTAAACACACAAAACACATATGCACACTTGCACTTTCTTTTTCTGTTTCTTTTTCCCAGCAGCAAAACAACAAAAATAAAGTTTGTGTAATGCTTCTTTAAGATGGATAAACACACAATATAGACATGCATGGGTTTTAATTTCATTTTAACAACACTAAACTATGTTTAATTTAGTGATTTTGAAACTTTTTGAACATACGCCCATAATCCAAGAACCGTGGTTTCAAATAGGATTCAATAACACACTTTAAACATAGAAATTACCTCAAATTTTTGTAAGATACTTGATGCTTGATGTTTTCTTGTTAATTCCTTGACTATACTCTTGAATTTTGTTGCAACATTTTTTATTCTTGATGATGGATTGAAATGAAGCCGTGGTTTTGTTATTAGAGTGAGAGATGCATCAATTTCTTTTCTTTGCAAAATGAGCAGGTGAGGCATTTTGAGGGTTTTTATTTGCTAACCTTTTCTTTATTTTACAATTTGGCCCTTAAAGTTGTATTCCTTTTAATTATAACAAACTCATAATTTAACCCTTTACACTTAATTATGACTTCGATTAACTAAATAACAATTTTTATTACTTGCTTTACAATTTATATTTTAAATCTCTTAAAATAATTATCATTGAGCTTACGATGAACGTTAAACTTATTAATCGCCGTTGATTAAAGTTTAGGTTGTTACACATGAGAGTTTGCATCATCTGGAACATTTGCTGAGGAGTCATATAGTCTCCTGCATGTTCTGAAATATGTCAAATAATATTTAAAACTTTTATTTCTTAGTCCTAAGTGTTCACAATTACCCTTTTATTGTGTAACATCCGGCACTAAACCAGGTTAGCTACTATAACTTAATCAGTATTTTCTATCCAATTATAACCTAATCTGTGGTCATTAGCAATTAATCAAAGTGATTAACAATGTTCATAAGGAAATTCAATTCAATTAGAAACAAATTTCATCGGTGCGATAAATCGGCAAATCAATTAATCCAATCGACTTACGATATGATGGATTAATTCAACTAAGTACATAATTAAGTTATGATTAGTGACACTAATCATACACTAATAAACTTACTTAACATTAATTATGCAAGACTAAAACAATTCATTAAACTAATGCATTCAAATGTATTTATGAATTTACAAAAAAAGGAAAATATAAGAATACATTCTAAATACATTTATACAAAAAAAATGAAAATACATGGAAATACCATGTACATGGCCGGCCCTTAGGGGTGGTACACATAGGTGTTGACTTTCAGTTTTTTTTATTAAAACACCATACACAATAACCATCATCACACTTCACTCCTTTACTCCACCAAGATTTACACTCAATCTCCATATCCTTCATCATTTCAATCTACTTTTTTCATCTATAAATAGATATCAAAACATTTCCTTTTATTCACACCAAAAATCTCTTTCTCTCCTCTTGAAGGCCGGCCACACACACACACATATTGCACAGAATTCTCTTTCAAAAGTTCTTCATTTTTGCAAAGTGTTCTTGGTGAAATGTTTGAAGATCCAACCTTCTACTCATTTGCATTCTTCTAATACCCCAAAGTAAGTAAATACTAACTCATAACATCTTTTATTTATGTTTATATAAGTCTTTCATAATATATATAATCGCCAACAACAACAAGTTTTATAAAAACTCAAGTTTATAAATCACTAGTTTTGTTTTTAAGTTTGTTTTCTTCAAATGTGTTTCTAAATATATAAACACATTATGTAAGTTCATATACTATGAAAACAAGTTATATAAATGTGTTTATAACCTTTTATACAAGTAGTTTTTGATTAAACAACAAGAATCACAAGTTGTTTCAAGTTTATGAAGTCTGGATTTTCGGCAGAAATATTACGTCGAATTTGAAAAATCATAACTAATTCATAACTTAAGGAATGAGTTGATTCTTGTCTCAAAAGTTAGATCTATGTCTTAACTAAAATTTTGAAGATTTTCATAATTTAATATAAATTTTAGAACCCTCAGATATTATTTGGGAACCCGAAAGTTTGACGGCTCAAAAATGGCCAACGTAGGGTTTTTAACGAGCTTTTTCCCCAACCTAAACACCTCGAAAAATGTCCGTTCTTGACTTTAAAATTATTTGTATATAGTAGTTTAATGTCTAAGAAAACAAAAGCCTAAATCGTTTTGTAGCTTGGTCAAAAATGGCCTCAAAGTAGGCCGAAAAACCTTCAAAAAGCTGGAAAATCATATATATATATATATATATATATATATATATATATATATATATATATATATAGAATATGGTTCGAGAGAGTACCACCCAAATGCAGCGCACCAGAAGGTACCACCTTTAAAAAAACTTTTTTAAAATTTTTTTTTCATAAACATGTTTTAATTAACATTATGAAGATCGTATGTAAATTTCACATACATTCACATCTCCTAGCTCCTAAAAAATGATGTGAACACACACTTACATAATTTTGAAGACATGTGAACATGCATTTATGTGATGTGTGTTTTCATACACTTAGAGTGTTCGGATTTGCGTCAAATTCACATATGATCTGTGTAATGTTAATTAGAACATGTTCATGAAAAAAAATTTCAAAAAAATTACTTTTAAGGGTGGTACCTTCTGGTGCGCTGCATTAGAGGTGGTACTCACTTGAACCTAAATCTATATATATATATATATATATATATATATATATATATATATATATATATATATATATATATATATATATATATATATATATATATATATATATATATAGGATTGGGTTCACATGAGAACCTCTCTATTTCGTGATAACATGAAAAACACTCTAAAATTTGTACATCCACTATATAAAATTGTGCATTTGATACTAAAATTAAATGTTTTCGATAAATTTATGCATTTCATGTAAAAATTTACGCATCTCATGCAATAATTTATCCATTTTATGTACGAATTGTGCATTTAAAAAAATTTGATTTAATGTTCAAATTTGTGCATTTAGTTTATAATTTAACGAATATAATTTTTGAATGTAATTTTAGTGTTAGATTATGATATTTATTAATATTTAAGACTAATAATGGTTTTAAGTAAAACTTTTAATTTTTAAATTTGTGCATTTGATGTACAAATTTGTGCATTTTGGAGTGGTTCTCACATTCTCACGGTAACGAGGGTTCTTACCGGAACCCAACCCTATATATATATATATATATATATATATATATATATATATATATATATATATATATATATATATATATATATATATATATATATATATATATAAACTTTACGTTTTATGTGGGTTTATTTATAAAATTGTAATGTTGTGTGATTTAAAACATATAAATCATTATACATACATATTATCATATATATGGGAGTTATAAAGTCCCTCGTATCATTTAGGACTCATCACTCATTTACAACGCAAACCGTCGTTTTTACACTTACGGTGAGTCTTCATAGCCCCAATTTTCACTATCTATTGGGGTGGAAATACATGATCTGTTTTCGTATTGACATCAAAACTGTTTATTTCTTATATGTATTACACATGTGTTTATGTGGATCCATCAGCCCTCATATCATGAACCGTTAATTAAATTTATTTGTAAGCGCGAATATATTGTGGATCGATCTATCGGGATTCATGTCCCCCATTCGGGTTAGCCTTAACCGGCTAACAGTGGAATGCATATATATTTAACACACGGTATCATAGTCGGGAATACTGCATAGGGCAAACTCATTTAATTAAGCTTTGGTTGCATGATGGTTTACGTAATACATACATGGAATTTATGTTTTTATAAATTCAACTCACCTGTTAATGTCCACACAATTTGTCTTTTCGCGTAAACCTATGAGCTCACAAACAAACTGTTGACATATTTTAGCATGTATTTTAAGGTAATTAAGCATGCGCTTTCATCAGAAGTAACCTGAGGCTACCGCATATTTTTGAGTCGCAATATTTTCTTCAACCCACAGAGACTTATTTGCATTATTATGAATCTTTTGATTATGTAGCCGAATCTTTGTATTTTGCGAACTATTTACATTTCATGTTGGTTTGTAGAACAATATTAATATTTGATGTTAGATCAATGTATTTTGAAAACGTCCATATAGTGGTCGTTCGATATGATTATGGTTACGCTTGCGCACTCGTCACGCCTCGCTGCCAACCAAGGATGCAGGGTGTGACGGATTGGTATCAGAGCCATAGTTATAGCGAACTAGGTTGCTTTAGTAATCTAGACTATAACTACATCTAAGTTTTTACCGATTTTCAAGAACATTTTGTAATCAACTTAATATGAGACTTGGTGACAGCATCATGTCAAGCCACGTCGTAATCATTTTGTCTGACTCGGAGGAGGAGCATACTCCCACCAGCCGATATAACCCGGAGATGTTCACCGAGGAGGACCTATCTGAGGAGGAAGACCCATCGGAAGAAGAAGAACCTATGGAATAATCAGACGTAGAAGAGCCAATGGTGGTCGTCAAATCCTCTAGCGGATGGGGAGAACCATCCGAAGACGACCCCGCCAGGACCAGTGGCCCCCTCTTACGTCCCATACCAACCACCAGTACCATCTCACCGCACCTACCACCCCCACCCCAGCAAACCTCGGAAGAAGTTCACGGCCCGCAAAAGGGTGTTCATGCCGAAACGGGAGTCTATCCTAGTACCAGCACCATAGCCAAGCCCACAGCAGCAGCGACGGGCAAACGCCCGTAGATGGGGCTGGATGCCCGAGACCCTCCAATAGTGGAGGCGGGAGGAGGGAATCCACTCCCAATATGAGATCGGAGGACCATCCTCCGCACCGACCCCATCGCTCACTCAAGAGCCGGCCGATCAGACCATACCTCTTTTGATAGCAAGGTCTTCACGACACGACCTCCAAATCCGGTTACTTAACCAGGATATAGGAGAAATGACTGCTCGTATGGAGTGGGAGGAGTTGCAAAACTCCAACCTATATTGTCCAACCAACACGCCCTCACTGTTCAACAGGACGGGCTGGAGGAGCTTCGGCAACGACTAGCCGAATATGAGGCCCGTATTGATGAGCTAACACGTCGCCTCAATGCATTAGAGAAGGGAGAGACCCACGATCACTCCCACACCTAGTACCCCCTATCTTTGTAATGTTAGGAATTATTATGTAATAGCGTAGGACTTAAAATTTTCAGGTAATAATGTAAGGTCTACCTAACACAGATCTATCTAGACGCGGAACCGTCAACGAGTGCGGAATCCTCGTTAACGGGTAGACGGTAACAACACTCACCAGGAACACGGAGACTATCAACGAGCTGTACGAACTACACAAGAACGTACCTACTAGAATATTCTCTCCGAAACAATGCTAACACTGATGATAAACTCGAAATCGCTCTTTGCTTAATCACTCTCGAATTCTGCAAAAAGTCTGATAATATTTCGAGTCTATCCCTAATTATAGAGGCTAATTCTTGTCTGTCATAGGCCAAACTCAAATCTGGCCCAAGGCCCATTCGAGTTTGTCCTTACTGACATTCTCGAATCTGCCTACTAATGAACATTCGAATCTACCTAGGAGCACATTCGAATCTAACTAGATTCGAATCCTAGTCCTTTGAGATTTCGAATCTATCTTTTCACATAGTTAACTTAGAATTGAAACTTATGTTTTTAACTTATGTTTGATTTTATCTTTGATCTTTATGTTTGAACTTCTTGTAATATGTTACATCAAGTTCAAGCATACAAACAACAATAAATATCAAGCATATATAAACATATATATCAAACACATGCTTAACCACACTGTTGGATCACTTAGACTGCTATCGTCACACAGGGTGTACCAACAGACTCCCCCTTGACGATAGCTTCTAATAATTCACACATTTGATTAAGTACTTTGTTTATTATTTATTCAAACTGCTTCTAGCATACAAACCCTGCTCAATACACACTTTAACTACATTCTCATACTTTCTAGCCTCACCGTCCATATGAGTGTCGCTTGAGATCTTATGAGCATGTAGTATCTGAAGGTCATCTCTAGAAAGGTTTACCAGGTGAAGAGGATCATAGATTCTAAGAATCACCTTTTCTTCAAAATCTTCCATCACCGCTTCTCCCGTTTCAATCTCAACATACCACCAGTTTAGGTTTTTCATGACGTTCTGTGGCATAGGCTTGAGTGGTACCTTCCTCAGACATCTCACTGGTCTGTACTGTATCTTCATCCATGGACGCCCAGTTAGAGGATCAATTCTAGAATGATCCATTACTCGTTTTCCTATCCTCGGATTAAGGCGTTCAAACTTCCTTGACCTTCCTTCTTTTCTTATGATTTTGGCAATTATTTCTGCATAAGGGTCGTTGCCGATATTGATTAGTTCTTTCCAAGCTAACGCTTTTATCTCAACCTTCGGCAATGAATTGAATACTTTCAGAGATCTTCTGAGGTACTGGAGCCCATCTTTTCTTTTGATTATGAATAGTTGCAGTTCTCGATCAAAGAACCAGCTTAATATACTTCCTAACAGCTTTCCAGTACCCGGAACTTTCATCTTCTTCTTCAATTCTAACTCCTTCTGCTCTGCCCTGAACCATAGCTTTCTTTTCTCTTCATTGGTCAGCTCTCTGGCAGGCTCTTCCATTGATGAATCAACATTTAAAGCAGCATGGACTACTTCTATGTTAACAACATCATTTCCTTCTATCACATACGTATCAGTGATTGGATTTTGCTGAATGGTGATCTCATTGGCTTCATCATCTTCGTCAACATAAACCTCATCATCGGACTTCCAATCCGTTATGTCTTCAGGAACAAATTCTCCCTCTTCTAGTTCCTCCATATCATCCTCAAAGTCAAAGCCCAAGTCCATCGGGTCGTCGTCGAAATCCATAAGTGCATCAATCATCTCATTTATCTCAGACTCTGTAGGTTTGGACGAACTGGCCTCTCCTTCTTTAGCTCCTGATTGACTCGGCTCCCCCTGAGACTGAGCATCCTGAGCAGCAGAAAAATCTACTGGCTCATTCTGTCTTTCCGTGCTGGGATCATTGCCGTGGTCATCTTCATCATTATCATCATCCCTCGGCCGCTCCACTTGATCACGGCAGGATGTCTCCCCCTGAGCCTCTATATTTTTCATTAATTGCTCAACCAGGGAGCGCATCGATCTTAGTTCAGCTGCTTGATCAGCGACAAAAGTTTTCAGCTCCAAATTCTCTTCCTGTACTTTGTCCACTATCTTTTTCAGATCGGCATTCTCGTTATCTATATTTGCATTCTGCTTCTGAATCTCACTAATTGCCGTTGTTAGGCCAAAGATCTGGATCTGTTGGAAGTCAACTCTATCTTTAAGCTGCAAAAACCTTTGATTGTCTGTGTAGGTGGATGAGGTGGATGGAATGGACTGTATTGGAGTTGGGATGATCGGTGATGGGATATATGGTTCAGCATGTGGTGGTGATGGTGGTATGGTGGATTGGGTAGGCGGAGGTTGGACTGTTTCAGGCTGTGCTACTGAAGCGGAAGTAGCTCCTTGCATAAAGCGATGACGCTTAGCCCTTTGCCTCGTCACTAATGAAGCGACCTCCTCTTCTTCAAAATCAGAGTCATCAGACCCTCGTGATGCTCGCCGCCTTGAAGCTTCTTCAGACACTACTAACCTTGATCCATAAGTTCCCATTTGAACAGGCGCATCTGTAGATACGGACTCTGAAGCTTCAACCTCTATCTCCTCCATATCTTCTGACTCAGTTGCTGACGATGACACATCATTACCAGTCTGCTCAGGTTGGTATTCCTCAACTTGCATAAAAACATCTTCTTCTCCTTCCGGAGGCTCTAGCAATTCTTCAACTAACGCTGCTGATATTTCTTCATTTGCATGAGGCCCAGAAGCCCAGATTTCTTCCAATGTTTGGGCTATCTGCTCAGATTCTGGTGCTGCACTTGAAGTCCCTGCCTCTTGTACCTCTTGCTGTTGACTTGTAGAAGGCCTAGTTGCCTGAGTTTGACTCGCGGTAGCTCTTTGGCGTCTCCTCTGTTGCTGAGGACGCGGTTGTTGTCGTTGTTGTTGTTGTGGCTGTCTAAGTTGAACTTCCCCTTCACCTGCCCAATTGGCATTACCCGGTGCTTCAAAGTTCCTGTCTATTACAGCTCCAAACAATGGTCGCTCGATCGGAACTGCCAACCTTCCTCTGTGCCCAGAGCAGTATGCAAAAATCCTTTTATCAATGACCGCTACACTTTGAATCTAATTTAGCTGCGGCAAATTCGGCAAGAAGTGCCTGATAAGCATCATCACAAATCGAGGATATAACAAAAACCTTTCTCTTTCTGGAGCCGTTATTTGATGAACGAACTCAGAAAAGAACATCTCCGAAAAGCTGAAGTTCTGATTATAAACCAATGCAATTATCCCAGATTGGATCTTTGATACGATATAATCAAATCCTGCTTTCTTGGCCGCGAAGCACACCATGAATACGTGCGCCAAAAATCTCCACTGCCCAATAAGCCCACTCTTCATGTAAGATGTCTTCGTAACATCTAAACTATAACCCATCCTCAGAAACGCTGCTTGCCTAATACTTAAGGGAAAGTCAATACGCCCATTTTCTTCTTCTTGAGAACCCAGCTGCAGAACCTGACGCAGCATATCAGCAGAAAAGACTAGCGGATGTCTAGCTATTCTAGTCCTTAGAACTGTCGGGGTGACAGTGCAATCAACTTGTAGATGCTCGTAAAACTGCCATACATATGGAATAACAATTTTAATGTTATGAGACAATGCAAATGCAATCCTAGACTCTACTAGGAAATCCATCATCTGACGAAAACCCTGCGCCTCAGGGATATGATGGTCGGGGGGAATGACCATATTATGCTTAGGCACGAATACTCTATCAGCCATATCTGCACAATAGATAAATTATCAGAATTATTAAAAATCAATAAACTTGCTTAAATTCAAATTTGATTTATTTTGAACTTGTTTAAGTGCAAAATCCAACACAAATGAATTTCTACAAGTTTAATTAAATTTAAATTGAATAATTCAGATAAAATAACGAATTCGAATAAACAGATTCGAAGAAACTCCTTTTCGAGTTTGATGACACATTCGAATGTAATGACATTCTCGAGTTTACTGACAAACTCGAGACTTGTCATGAACAGATTCGAACCCGTCGGCCCAAAGCATCACCAAAACTCATGATTTTAACCTTTTTGGACTCAGAAAATTACATTCATTAGCCCTACTAGGCACTAGTCACAGATATTTGCATTTAATTTGACTATTTACAGGTCCAAACCTTGTAATTTTTTTGAAAAACACGATTTCGACCTATGAACCTTCAAATATCGATGATTTTGACTTAAATGGTGAATAAAACTACTCAAATCTTGTACAAACCAGTTGTTTATACCTAGATGTATCAGTAGAATCGAACACACAAGTAAGAAACTCGACAAATTGTTGTTTTGTGGAAAACGGTAGACTCGAGCAGATAGATTCGAAATCGCCTAATAGATTCGAGAGTATAGATTCGAAAACAGATGACTTAATGATGTTACTGTTAACCTATGTATACCACCTACCTTCGAGTCTATGGCCACTTTCGAATCTACTGACAGATTCGAGGTTACCCCAATTCGAGTTTAACCTAAACTCGAATTTCCCCTGAAACTTAGAAAATTTCGAAAATTTTGAAATAAATTCAACTTTTTCAATTTTATTGTGTAACATGATAAAGTATGCCAAATCTTTTACCCTAAGCACAAGATTTTTCACGCAGTGTTTATTTTATCCAACCATGAGTGCACCCTCAGTAATTTTTGACCTTTTTCCTAAGAAGAATAAAAATAAAATATAATAAAATAAAATAAACTAAGGTAAAATAAAATAAAATAAAAATAAGTAAAAATAAAATTTTAAAACTTAGACTTAAACTATACTTATTAAAATTTACAACCTATGCTAAACACTTAACAAAATATTTTTGATGAGCATAGTCAAAGAAAGGTTCAATCAGATAGCGGTGTCAGATACTCACTTTCAGTACTTAAACTTTCACACTTAGGAATTTTTGATTCCTTTGATTTTTTGTCGTGAAATACCCATTTAGCCGATTGTTGGTATTTACCCCTTTAAACATGCTACATTTCGGAATATCCCTTGGCATTTTTATTTATCATGAAATTATCTTAAAGCTAGCAAGACAGCGGTGACAGGTCTGTACCGACGTACAACAAAGCGACTTATCTTGCTAACCCGAATCTAAACAGAGGCAACAGATCTGTACTTACGTACAACAGAGTTACATGTTTTTGACTCTCAATTTTGTATGATTTTTCTATTCTTTCCATTTTAAGATGTATTTGATGTTGCTATACATCCCAGAAAGTTTGCATACCTCATTTAGACTCAAAGTTTGTATATCTTGTACATAAAAATTAAGACCGATTGGTCATACATCTAAGTTAGGACACGTTTGACTTTTTCTTGATTATTTTATTAGCCTTGGGACTCCCTATATGTATTATGCCTACCAACACATCAAACTGAAATAAAGTATAACACTTAGAATTTTAGGTTCATTATGTGTGAAAGCCTAAACACTTAGAGTTTGTAACGACTGTGCTAATTTTCGTCACTTTAAACCTATGCATCTAAGACTTAACTCCTTTTCTGATATTCACTTTTTTTTGTATTTTTATGATTTTCTCTCTTTTTTCTTTTGTTTTTCATAAGAAAAAGCAAAAAAGAAGATAACCTACTAACTTACTAAAAATAGAAACTATCCTAACTTAGCAGACTTACCATAAAAAGAAAGAAATACTATATCTATAAAAGGAAATAAACTACCACTAAGGTCAAATTACTCTGGGTTGCGCATTCCATTTAGTTGAATTAAATATTCAAACCGTGACTTATCAAATGCTTTGGTAAATAAATCTGCATTATTATTGTCCGTTGCCACTTTTACCAATTTGATTAAGTTCTTTTCAGCACAATCACGAATAAAATGATGCCTTATGTCTATGTGCTTAGTTTTACTGTGTTTAACTGGATTATTTGTTATAGCTATTGTAGATTGATTATCTATCCTAATTGGAGTTTGAGTGTAAGCCAAACCGTAATCCCGCAATTTTTGTTGTATCCACAGAACCTGTGAGCAGCAACTTCCAGCAGCAACATACTCGGCCTCGCACGTTGACACGGCTACCGACGTCTGTTTCTTGCATTGCCAGGATACCAGTCTCCCTCCTAGGAATTGACAACCTCCAGTTGTTGATTTGCGCGTCAAGCTACATCCTCCATAGTCAGAATCCGTGAATGCCTCCAACTCTAGATCTCCCTCCGCGTGATACCAAAGTCCCAGCTTCGGTTTCGACTTGAGGTATCGTAGAATCCGCTTCACAGCTTTCATATGCATCTCCTTCGGATTCACTTGAAACCTAGCACAAATACACACAGCAAACATGATGTCAGGTCTTGAAGCAGTTAAATACATAAGTGATCCAATCATGGCCCGATATAACGTCGGATCCACATCGGTATCACTTTCAGTACCCAGTCTGAGATTGTGATTCAATTGAATCGGCGTGCTGAAATGGGCAGTTAGTTTTGTTCCTTCCATCCCGAAGCGTTCCAATATGTCATAGACATACTTCGTCTGATGGATAAACATACCATCCTTCTTCTGGTCAACTTGTAACCCCAAAAAGAAATTTAACTCTCCCATTGCACTCATCTCAAACTTCGACTTCATCACCTTCTCGAAATCTTTGCACATTTGTTCGTCTGATGATCCAAAAATGATATCATCTACGTACACTTGTACCAAGATGAAGTGTTCTCCCTTTCTTTTAACGAACAGCGTACTATCTATCCTACCCCTTTCAAACCCATTTTCTAATAAGTGGTTGGATAGAGTCTCATACCACGCCCTTGGTGCTTGATGCAATCCATATAGAGCCTTATCTAAACGATATACTCTATCTGGATATTTTGGATCTGTAAATCCGGGCGGTTGTTCTACATACACCAGTTCCTTCACTTTCCCATAGTGGAAAGCACTCTTAACGTCTAATTGATATACCTTAAAGCCCTTGAAGGAGGCAAAAGCTAGAAACAACCTAATGGCTTCCAGCCTTGCTACTGGCGCAAACACCTCATTGTAATTGATTCCCTCCTCTTGGTTGAAACCCTTTACAACTAACCTAGCCTTGTTGCGAGTGACTATACCCCGATCGTCTCTTTTGCACTAAAAAACCCATTTGGTTCCTATGGCAACTTCCCCTCAAGGTAATGGAACTAACTCCCACACTTCTAGTTTCCTAAACTGAGAGAGTTCTTCCTGCATCGCTTCAACCGAGGAGTTATCCTTAAGTGCCATTTGCACATTCTTAGGCTCTACTTGCGATATGAAACAAGAATAGAGACAGGTATGATATGCCTCGGAGTCTTTTATCATCGACAACAACACAGTGTTGTTATTTAAACTACTCCTAGTCCTCACACCCTCATTAGGATTTCCTATGATGCTTTCTATAGGATGGTTCTTGTTGATCCTAGAGGTCTCTATCTCGTCAACTCTTAGATTATCTCCTAAGTTAGATCCTATCTCACCTAATGGGGGAACAGCCTCAGATTCCACATTTTCCTCCTCGTGGACAGTTTCCTCAGAGTTGGAATTTGTTGTCTGAGTCTGATTCTCAGTTGAAGGTGCTTCTGGATCAGCGACTTCTGGAGATCCATCTTCAGTCGAAGTAGACTCGGATGTGGATTGAAATGTAGTCCTCGGAAAGGTATGACCATCGTCATTCAGATGCAACGTCGCCATGTCCTTTTCGATTGTACCTGCATTTTCATCCAAAGGAATGTTAAATGACTAAAATAATTTATCATAGTCAAATATCCATTCCGGACCTGTTTGGGGTTCATGTGTATAACTTGTGACTTCAATGTTATACACAATTTCCACTGTACCATTTGTTTTGTTAAAAACCCGTTTGTTTGGTGAGTTCGGCACATAACCTAGGAAGTATCCTTCGTCAGCCTTTTCACCAAACTTCGGTTGATGTTTTGTATGCAATAAAGTGCATGGTACCCCAAACGGTTCGAAGCCAGTTAAATTAGGTGGCCGTTTATTCAAAATTTCATAACAGGTTTTGTTCAAAGATTTGACAGTTAGGACCCGGTTTAAAATATGACATGCGGTATTCACTGCCTCCCCCCAAAACATGGTAGGAAGCTTTGAATCCGAAAGCATAGTCCTAGCTGCCTCAATTAATGTCCTGTTTTTACGTTCGGTCACCCCATTTTGTTGAGGCTCATATGGTGCACTAAATTGATGCACTATGCCCTTAGAGAGGCAATATACACCAATTACAGTGTTTTTGAACTCAGTTCCATTATCACTACGTATCCTTTTAACCCGTGTTCCATAGGAATTCTCGACTTGGTCTAAGAACCCGATGAGCTTGGAAGTCGTCTCGTCCTTTGTACCTAGAAAGAAAACCCAAGAAAACCGTGAGTAATCGTCAGTGATAACCAAACAATACCAACTACCTCCTATACTCCTTTTGTTGATTGGTCCGAAGAGATCCATATGCAACAAATCGAATGTAGAGGTTATGGAGTTCTGCGTCTTGGACTTGTGTGTCTTCTTATGTTGTTTGCCCTTCTTGCATGGTAGACACTTGTCCTCGAACTGAAAACTCTTCATAGGCACACCTTGCACCAATCCATTTTTTGTTATATAATTCATTTTTCTTAGGTGCAAATGTGCCATGCGTCTGTGCCACAACACTGATTCCGTCTCCGAAGCTTTGGATAACAGACAGATTGGCCCCATCGAAGTCTCCGGCTTGTTCATATCAAGCATGTACAAGTCATTCTTCCTTGGTGCCCGCATCAATATCCACTCTTCAGGAATTTTGAAACCCGGTTTTAGCACTAACGCTTCAGTGTCTGTGAACAACACTGAATTCTTCTTGTCACAGATTTGAGATACACTAATGAGATTGTGAACCAGTTTATCAACATGATAAACTTGATCCAACTTGATTGTCCCATTAGTGACCACTCCAGTACCCGTGATGTTTCCTCCTTTATTTCCCGCGAATGATACAAATCCCCGATTCCCACCCTTGAAGTCTGTAAGGAGACTTCTTTCCCCTGTCATGTGCCTGGAGCATCCACTGTCGACGAACCATTTGTTGTTTGGACCTGTGGTAATCTCCTGCACATGAAAGAAAATAGGTTAGTTATCACGGGGAACCCAAGCCATAACTGACTTGGTTATACCATTCTCGTCCACATACTTCAACTCTTTCAAATACCCATCTCGCCTTTCAGGTGACTTGGGTCGTTGAACAGGATTTTGTTGTGCTGCCGAGTGATGTAAGTTCACTCTTTGCCTTTGAGTAGGCATTTGTTGTGGAGCTCTAGAATAATTCCGATTATATTGCATTTCAGATTGTGATCCCTGAGCTCTTACCGGTGTGTGATGTCTAATAGGAGTGTGTGACCTAACCGGAGTGTATGCTCTGCTAGGTGTTGTGCTCCTATATTGTTGTTGAGGTCCAGACCTAGATTGATTTACGAATTTATTCGGTGAATTTGTCCTAACCACTTCTTTTGGTCCAACCTTTACCGGTGTTTGTTTCACAACTTGTTTTGGTGCGGCCTGCACAGTTTTCTCGGTACTCTGAGAACTACTAGTGCTCGCCACATTTGTTGAGGGCTTAACTGGTGTTGGCTTCCCTGTCTTAGGTGTAACTTCAGTTTTCCTAAGCGGACAGTTAGAAGCAACATGCCCCTTTTCATGACATCTAAAGCAGGACATCTTATCTATGGACTTCTTGTGTGTTCCCTTAGACTTAGGTGTCTCACTAGTGTCTTGGTCCTTTTGAACATCTATTGCGACTGGTTCATCGTCTTGATCATTAAAATCAATTTTATGTTTTCCTGCAGGTGTTTCACTGGAGGAAGACACAAATTTGACTTTCTTAACCTTGACTGTTGTATCAGTCACCTTAGGTGTATTTTCTAATACAGGGTCAGATATAGGTGTAGGTATGTCCTCTAAGTCTACTGATTTATCAGTTTTCTCCTGAGGTTGAGGCACGTAATTTGCATTAAAAGGTGGAGGAATTCATGAAATCCTAGACCTACAGGCTTTTTAGATTGGCGTTGAGCATCTAAAACTTTCCCTAGGTTCAGGCTTGAATTCCTAAACTTCTCTAGCTTACTATTCGCCTCGGCAACCTTCACCTTAGTTTCAGCTAGCTCTACGTTTTTTGTCTTAAGATCTTTGGTTAAAGCCTCGACATGCTCATACATCAGTTCTAATCTTACGCACTGCTCACTCAACTTGTCCTTTAGAACTATGACATCTTGGGCATCAGCTTTAAGTTTGTCCTTAAGATCTTGCTTAATGTCATTTAGGCTAGCGTTATCAGCTTTTAGAGACTCATTTTGAGCAGTTATGGTTTTATGTGATTCTAAGACTAGATTCAACCTATCGTTAGAAGTAACACATAACATGCATAATTCATGAAAAAGAGAGTAGGTCAGACTAACCTTTGTGTGGTCGGATTCCACGTTGGCCATTTGAGCGGCAAACTCCAGAAGCGTCTGATCGTTCGTCTTCTCCACCCACATCGGACTGCTGTCCCTTGTGGTCTGCTCTTCCCCTTCACATCCATTCTCCGTGACTTCAGCCATAAAAGCCCGAGCATTTGATTCCGGATGTGAGCTCCAGTCGTAGGTACCATCCAGCTGTCTGTCTGATGTGACATTTGATAGTAGACCAGCTAGATTGGCTTGACCGGCAGATGAACTCGGAAGGTATCGTTGTTGGGACTGATTCTGAAACTGTCCATGATGCTGATTCTGCCCTTGGTACGTATCTACCTTCGGTCTCTAACATTCTCTGGCGAAGTGTCCCAGACCTTGACAATTGTAGCACTTGACCTTGGACTTATCAAATCCAATTCCCTTATTATTCATAGTCAGATTCCTCCCAGTTCGTTTGATGAATCTTTTAACCCGTTGGGTTACCATGGCCAGTTGCCATTTAAGGTCCATCTCCTCAAGATCGTCAGGGTCGACCTGATCATAGTCTTCATCCCAGAGAGCAGGATTGTTTATTTTTCCCTGAACACAGTTTCCATACGCGGCAACAAATGAAGCAAGTAAGTTCAAATGTTCTTCGGGCGATTTAGCGCTCATGGGCATCTTAGAATAGCCCTGAGATGTGGACGCCTGTGTTGCTTGAGGTTGCTGTTCTTCCGATCTTCCTAATCCTAAGAACGCTCTGTTCAGTGTGTCATCAGTCTCTGCTGGTGATGACGTTTCTCCGGTGAAAAACGTTGTAGCAGTCTTCAAATCAGCTGTTGCTGAAGGTTTTGTTGATTTTCCAAAATACATCGCTGGATTCTGGACTTGTTCGTAATCCGTTTCGGCCTTCAGTAGCTCGAAATGATAAGCTCGCAACGTTCCCACTATATCCTCCAATGATTGGGTATAATACTTGTCTTCATTAAGCTTAATCATTGCCACATACATAGCCCATTTGGTTGGTAAGGCATCAAGAAGCTTATTGTTCTTTTCAGTGTCATTGTACTCAATCCCGTGACTTTCAAGCTCTGTCAACAGATGATAGAACCGGGTGATGGTATCATCCAGCTGTTCATCCTTCAACGCCTTGAAAATAGCAAATTGCTGCTTCAACAACTCAATGCGCTTTCTTCGAACCCTCGGATTACCCTCACACCTCTTTTCTAGTGACTCCCAAAGTTCCTTAGATGTCTTCTGAGTCCGGAATGTGTGTAGTATATCCTGAGGCGAAGCCATTCGAATAATCGAAAAAGCTCTGTTCTCGGCTTCATACAGTTTCTTATCATCCTCCTTCATCATCTGATATGATAACTCTCTGACGGCCTTCGACTTCTGAAATAGGTGGAATGTATCCTTCGTCAATACATACCCACATGCGCATGTCATTGAAACGAACAAAATCGGCAAACCGATCTTTCCACCAATAATAATCCTCGAGTTTCATCAGCTTAGGCGGAGTGTTTGCCTTCCCGACCTCGTGATCCATTTCTAGAAACTTTTGAAGATTCGACATCTTTTCAAAAGTAATTGAATTGAACTTAATAAATTTAATTCGAAACTAATTTAATTTAATTCTTTCGACTTTAGATAGATTCGAATATAATTAATTTTAAATCTGTTTGGGATAAAATTCGATTAAGTTTGATAATTCAATTAAATTCGAAGATGAAACAGATTCGAAAGTCCCTAAACTCGAAGGTCAAGCAAACTCGAATACTCAGCAGTTTCGAAGTACCCCTGTTCGACTATAGTCCAAACTCGAAGCAAACTCGAATGACAGTAAACTTGAGACTCTTATTCGACTCTAGCACAAACTCGAATTAAACTCGAAACACACTTTATCAAACTCGAGAGGAGCGGATTTTGGTTAGACTCAAGACTAAGAATAACCCTAATTACTCCTAACAGATTCGAGCGCCGCAAACTCGAAAAACGGCTAACACTTCGATTTCTTTACGTTTTGCAGATTAATTTTTACGACGAAAAATAATGATTTCGATTAAAAACGTGAAAAACACGAAGTATTTCCCGGATGACAATTTGCTAAACTCGAAGAACACGAAAAACACGAAGATGAGAGAAAAACCGTCCAAAAGCGTCAAGAAACCTAGGATATATCTAGATGAACACGAAGAACACCAAGAACACCCCGTAGGCTCTGATACCACTTGTAAGGTCTACCTAACACAGATCTATCTAGACGCGGAACCGTCAACGAGTGCGGAATCCTCGTTAACGGGTAGACGGTAACAACACTCACCAGGAACACGGAGACTATCAACGAGCTGTACGAACTACACAAGAACGTACCTACTGGAAGATTCTCTCCGAAACAATGCTAACACTGATGATAAACTCGAAATCGCTCTTTGCTTAATCACTCTCGAATTCTGCAAAAAGTCTGATAATATTTCGAGTCTATCCCTAATTATAGAGGCTAATTCGCGTCTGTCATAGGCCGAACTCGAATCCGGCCCAAGGCCCATTCGAGTTTGTCCTTACTGACATTCTCGAATCTGCCTACTAATGAACATTCGAATCTACCTAGGAGCACATTCGAATCTAACTAGATTCGAATCCTAGTCCTTTGAGATTTCGAATCTATCTTTTCACATAATTAACTTAGAATTGAAACTTATGTTTTTAACTTATGTTTGATTTTATCTTTGATCTTTATGTTTGAACTTCTTGTAATACGTTACATCAAGTTCAAACATACAAACAACAATAAATATCAAGCATATATAAACATATATATCAAACACTTGCTTAACCACACTGTTGGATCACTTAGACTGCTATCGTCACACATGGTGTACCAACAAATAACTCGCCCCGATGTAAGAAATTAAGAATTATTAATGAAAATTTCAAGTTATTTATGACTCTGCGTTTGATGATTATAGAATTGTGCCCTAAGAAAAATTTAAATCTTTAAGACTCTACTTCTTATACTCTGTTTATTTTTTTAAGATATTCCGCAAAGAAGAGCCATGAACGCTGCTGAAATCGAGCAACTCATAGCATAAAGAGTAGCCGCCGCCATAGCCACCTACGAAACCAATCAGAATGGTTCTACCAACAGTGACGGTGGAGCTAGTCGTACTACAGGAGGAACCGAAACAAATCCCAAGGGTTGCGGGATGAAGGGGTTTTTGAGCTGCAAGCCCCGTTACTTCAATGGAACCGAGGGAGCTGTCGGACTAGTTCACTGTTTTGAGAAACTTGAGTCTGTCTTCCGCGTCAACGGATGTATAGAAGATGAGAAGGCTAAGTTTGCTACTCACACTCTTCAAGATGGTTCATTAACTTGATGGAGTTCGTATGCCCAGTCTGTTGGCAATCGACACAGCCTATCAACTCGCCTGGACTGAGTTGAAACAGATGATGACCGATGAGTACTGCCCCTGGAATGAACTACAGAAGATGGAATCTGAGTTCTTGAATCTTAAGATGACGGGTACAGATGTTGCCGGATACACTAACCGTTTCCACGAATTAAGCCTACTATGCCCGCAAATGGTGACCCCGAGTACAAGAAGGTCGAACGCTACATTTGTGGACTCGCCCCTCAAATCCAAGGCAACGTCACCGCATCAAACCCCACCATCCAAGGCGCCATCCGAATAGCGAATAATTTAATAGATCAAGTGGCCCGAAGGAATGAGGCCAAAGCAAGAGAGAACAAGAGAAAATGGGAAGACAAGTTTGGGAAGAATTCGGGTTCGCAGTCCAAAAAGCCCGAAACCATTACAGCCTTTGTAGCCGGAGCCGAACCAAGGAAAGGCTACACTGGTACCAAACCCCTTTGCAACCAATTCACCTACCACCACAGCAAACCCCTTTGCGGGATGTGTAAGCGTCTTGGTCATCTGACCAAGGATTGTAGATTCAACAACAACAGCAACACTAATAGTAACAGCAACGGCAGCAGCCAGAGGAGCTGCTCTGAGAGTGGACTTGTCCGGCACTATAGGTATGAGTGCCCAAAGTTGAAAAACGGCGGAGGAGCTCAAGGGAGAGCTCTTGTGTTGGGAGCTGGAGATGCTCGTCAGGACCCCAATGTAGTATCAGGTACATTTTTTCTTTATGACATTTATGCTTATGTACAATTTGATATTGGGGCCGATAGGAGCTTTATTTCCGCTATGTTCAGTGAGCAACTGAATGTCCCTCAATCCCCTGTAGACAACTCCTATACTATAGAGTTAGCCGATGGCAAACTGGTTGAGGCAAATAGTATCTTTAAGAATTTCACACTGAATTAGCTGATCATCCCTTTAAGATAGACATGATGCCTATCGAACTCGGAAGTTTTGACATAGTTATTGGTGTGGATTGGTTGTCAGACATTCATGCCGAAATCCTATGTGGTAAGAAGGTCGTAAGGATACCACTAAAGAATAAGAAAGTCCTAACCGTCCAAGGAGAAAGAAAGAATCACCAATTGAACGTAATCTCTAGCTTAAGAACATTGAAATGCCTTCGGAAAGGTTGTCATGCAGTGTTGGTTCAACTAGTGGAAAAGAAGTTGAAGCACCGTCAGAGATGAAACTATCCAAAGGTCTTTCCTGAAGACTTTCCTAGACTTCCACCAACTAGGCAAGTAGAATTTTAGATTGACTTGGTTCCTGGAGCTGCACCTGTCGCACGAGCACCTTACCGATTAGCACCGTCAAAGATGCAAGATTTATCCAATCAGCTGCAAGAACTGTTGGATAAAGGATTCATCCGACCAAGTTCCTCACCTTGGGGAGCTCCGGTCTTATTTATAAAGAAGAAGGACAGATCCTTTAGAATGTGCATTGACTATCGAGAGCTGAACAAGTTAACCATCAAGAACCGATACCCTCTCCCAAGAATCGACGATTTATTCGATCAATTCCTAGGATCTAGTTTTTACTCTAAGATTGACCTGCGATCCGGATACCACCAACTTAAGGTTCGGGAAGAGGATATACCCAAGACAGCATTCAGAACTCGTTATGGACATTACGAAATCCAGGTAATGCCATTCGGTTTAACCAATGCACCAGCTATATTCATGGATCTCATGAATCGAGTGTGTAAACCGTATTTGGATAAATTTGTAATAGTGTTCATAGATGATATCCTTATATACTCTCGAAGTCAAGAGGAACATGAGCAGCATCTGAAGATAATCCTAGAGCTACTAGAGAAAGAACAATTGTACGCCAAATTCTCTAAGTGTGAATTTTGGCTACGAGAAGTAAAATTCCTAGGCATGTGATCAATAGCCAAGGAATTCAAGTAGATCCATCGAAAATCGAGGCTATTAAGAACTGGGCAACGCCTAGGACTCCAACGAAAATCCGTCAGTTTCTAGGTCTTGCCGGTTATTATAGACGATTTATCAAAAACTTCTCTAAGATAGCTGGTTCGCTAATGGATTCAACTCGGAAGGATGTGAAATATATCTGGGGTGAAGACCAGGAGACGACATTCAAACTATTGAAGCATAGATTGTGTAGAGCGCCTATTCTGTCCCTACCCGAGGGATCAGAAAACTTTGTGGTCTACTGCAATGCCTCACACAATGGGTTAGGTTGTGTGTTAATGCAAAAGGATAAAGTCATCGCTTACGCATCGCGGCAACTCAAAATCCACGAGGTGAACTATACGACTCATGCCTTGGAGCTCGGAGCAGTGGTGTTTCCTTTTAAAATATGGAGGCACTACCTTTACGGGACAAAGTGCACGGTATTCACGGATCATAAGAGCCTTCAGCACATTCTGGACCAAATGGAGTTGAACATGAGGCAACGGCGCTGGGTTAAACTACTATGGATTATGACTGCGAGATCCGATATCACCCGGGCAAGGCAAACGTTGTAGCTGATTTGTTGAGTCGAAAGGAATGGGTTATGCCCTTGAGGGTCTGAGCTTTGGTCATGACAATCGAGTCAAACCTAAACTCTCAGATTGAATCAGTCAAGAATGAAAATCTGCTAGATGATGCCTTGAGGGGAATGGATAAACTGTTTGAAATCAAGACCGATGGATGCCGGTACTTGATGAACAAAATTTGGCTACCAAATTTGGAGGGTTGAGGTAGCTGGTCATGGATGAAGAGCATAAAACAAGATATGCTATTCACCCAGGGTTAGATAAGATGTATCACGACCTGAAGGAAATGTATTGGTTGCCAAACATGAAGGCTGACATTGCTACGTATGTCAGCAAGTGTTTAACATGTTTGAATGTTAAGGCTGAGCACCAGAAACCGTCAGGATTGTTGGTTCAACCGGAAATACCTCAGTGGAAGTGGTAGAATATAACCATGGACTTCATCACAAAGTTGCCAAAGACTTCTAGAGGTTATGACACCATTTGGGTGATTGTGGACCGACTCACAAAAACTGCACCCTTTTTGCCAATCAAGGAGACTGATAAGATGGATAAGTTAACCCGAATCTATCTTAAAGAAGTTGTCTCGAGGCATGGAGTCCCCGTATCGATTATATCCGATAGAGACAGCCGGTTCACATCAAGATTTTGGCAATAGTTACAAGAGGCGTTTGGGTACACGCCCGGACATGAGCACGACATATCACCCACAGACGGATGGTCAGAGTGAAAGAACGATTCAGACATTGGAAGACATGCTAAGGGCATGTGTTATCGACTTTGGCAAAAGTTGGGACCGGCGTTTGCCATTAGTTGAGTTTGCCTATAACAATAGCTACCATTCGAGTATTAAGACTGCTCCATTCGAGGCACTTTATGGGTGAAAGTGTCGGTCACCGCTTTGTTGGGCTGAGGTAGGAGATAGCCAAATCACTGGACCCGGGATCATCCACGAGACTACAGAAAAGATAGTCCAGATTCGGAACCGATTAATGATCGCATGGGATCGACAGAAAAGCTATGCAGATGTTAGATGGAAGGATTTTGAAATCCAGGAGGGAGATCATGTAATGCTGAAAGTCTCGCGTTGGAAAGGTGTAATCCGTTTTGGGAAACAAAGAAAACCCAATCCTCGTTATATCGGACTATTCAAGATCTCCAAAAGAATTGGCCCGGTACCCTACCGACTCGATCTACCCCCAAAGCTAAGTAATGTACATAATAATACCTTCCACGTGTCCAACCTTAAGAAGTTCCTGGCTGATGAAACACTCATCATACCCATGGACGAACCGGAACTAGATGATAAGTTTAACTTCATTGAACAACCCGTGGAAATAATGGACCGAGAAGTCAAGAAACTAAAGCACAGCTGAATCCCGATAACAAAGGTCAGATGGAACTCTAAGCAAGGTCCTGAGTTAACATGTGAATGTGAAGATCTTTTTCGGGAAAAATAACCTAATCTGTTCTCAAATACTCAAGCAATGGAGAACACGAGCTAATTTCGGGACAAAATTCCCTTAACAGGATGAGACTGTAACATCCGACACTAAACTAGGTTAGCTACTATAACCTAATCAGTATTTTCTAGCCAATTATAACCTAATTCGTGGTCATTAGCAATTAATCAAAGTGATTAATAATGTACATAAGGAAATTCAATTCAATTAGAAACAATTTCATCGGTGCGATGAATCGGCAAATTAATTAATTCGATCGATTTACGATATGATGGATTAATTCAACTAAGTACATAATTAAATTATGATTAGTGACACTAACCATACACTAATACACTTACTTAACATTAATTATGCAAGACTAAAACAATTGATTAAGCTAATGCATTCAAAAGTATTTATGAATTTACAAAAAAAAGGGACATACAAGAATACATTCTAAAGTCATTTATACAAAAAAAAAATGAAAATACATGGAAATACCATGTACATGGACGGGCCTTAGGGGTAGTACACATAGGTGTTGACTTTCAATTTTTTATTATTAAGACACCATACACAATCACCATCATCACACTTCACTCTTTCACTCCACCAAGATTTACACTCAACCTCCATATCCTTCATCATTTCTATCTACTTTTTTCATATATAAATAGAGATCAAAACCTTTCATTTTATTCACACCAAAAAAAAAAATTTCTCTCCTCTTGAAGGCCGGCCACACACACACACACACACATATTGCACACAATTCTCTTTCAAAAGTTCTTCATTTTTGCAAAGTGTTCTTGGTGAAATCTTTGAAGATCCAACCTTCTGCTCATTTGCATTCTTCTAATACCCCAAAATAAGTAAATACTAACCCATAACATCTTATATTTATGTTTATATAAGTCTTGCATAATATATATAATCACCAACAACAACAAGTTACATAAAAAGTCAAGTTTATAAATATTACGTCGACTTTGAAAATCATAACTAATTCATAACTTAACGAAATGAGTTGATTCTTTTCTCAAAAGTTAGATCTATGTCTTAACTAAAAATATATAGGTTTTCACAATTTAATATAAAGTTTGCCCTCAGATATTATTTAGGAACCCGAAAGTTTGACAGCTCAAAAATGGCCAACATAGGGTTTTTAACGAGCTCTTTCCCCAACCGAAACACCTTGAAAAGTGTCCGTTCTTGACTTCAAAAATTCTTTGTATATAGTAGTTTAATTTCTAACAAAACCAAAGCCTAAATCGTTTTGGAGCTTGGTCAAAAATGGCCTCAAAGTAGGCCGAAAAACCTTAAAAAAGCTGTATATATATATATATATATATATATATATATATATATATATATAAATTTGACGTTTTATGTGGGTTTTATTTATAAACTTGTAATGTTGGGTGATTTAAAATATATAAACCATTATACATTTATACATATATATTATCATATATATGGGAGTTATAAACTCCCTCGTATCATTTAGGACTCGGTTAAGCGTGTCCGGTGGCATCACTCATTTACAACGCAAACCGTCGTTTTTACACTCATTTTGCCATCACCTTACGGTGAGCCTTCATAGCCCCTATTTTCTCTATCTTTTGTGGTGGAAATACATGCTATGTTTTCATATGAACATCAAAACTGTTTATTTCTTATACGTATTACACATGTGTTTATGTGGATCCATCAGCCCTCATATCATGAACCGTTAATTACATTTACTTCTAAGCGCGAATATATTGTGGATAGATCTATCGGGAGTCATGTCCCCCATTCGGGTTAGCCTTAACCGGCTAATAGTGGAATGCATCTATATTTATCACAAGGTATCACAGTCGGGGATACCTCACAGGGCAAACTCATTAAGTTAAGCTTCCGTTGCATGATGGTTTATGTAATACATACATGGAATTTATGCTTTTATAAATTCAACTCACCTGTTAATGTCCATACAATTTGTCTTTTCGCGTAAACCTATGAGCTCACCAACAATTTGTTGACGTATATTAGCATGTATTTTCAGGTAATTAAGCATGCGCATTCATCGAAAGTAACCTGAGGCTTCCACATATTTTGGAGTCGCAATATTTTCTTCAACCCACAGAGATTTAGTTGCATCATTATGAATCTTTTGATTATGTAGCCGAATCTCTGTATTTTGCAAACTATTTACATTTCATGTTGGTTTGTATAACAATATTTATACTTGTAGTTAAATCAATGTATTTTGAAAACGTCCATATAGTGGTCGTTCGATATGATTATGGTTACGCTTCCGCACTCGTCACGCCTCGCTGCCAACCAGGGTAGCAGGGTGTGACATATTGTCCTCGTGGTTCATGTCAATCCTATCTTTGTTCAGATCATTACCTAGGAGTCCATTCTAATATCATAACCTAAGTTTGAGTCCAAGTCCTCGCGGACACTTGAAAGCTCAAACTAATGCTCTGATACCAAACTGAGACATCCTCCTTGATTAGTGATATAATTGATAACACCAGGATCAACATACAACCCAATAATTAACATATGATAAAATTGGTAAACTTAAAACAGTTTTAAGTAGCTCCACACTAAAGCAAGTAAAAATGTATAAGACTACAGTGTCATAGGCTAACTATTACAACATCATAAATTGTTTTAAAAGCATGAAATCTAGCCCTAAAGCTATATCATCCATGTACAAATAAGCTTCTAAGGTCACCGAGAATTGAAATGAAAGCCTAATTGGAAGGCCCAGCTACACCTTTTCCTTTGCCTGAAAACATTGGAAGTCAACGGCTAAGCAATTGCATAGTGAGATAACAGATTAATCATTCAACAGATATTTCTTTACAAACTATTGTGAAAATGGGCAGTGCAAGTCCCATTACAAGTGAAAACCATACAGTGCAAGCATGGGGTTTGGCAGTTCAAAATGCTGATTGGGGATGTGCCGAACCTGACCAGGAAAGTGAATGGGATGATCAGTCCCCGACAACGGCCTGTTGTCAGCCCCAGTCCAGGTCGCATTAGATTGTGAAGTAATCGTCATGCAATGCAAGCATGAATTATAAGATACACTTTCAAATGAACGCTGGCTACATGTTTGTCACATGTCAAGTACGAGTGTGCATCGTTACAATGAATCATATGTGAGTGCCAATTGAAGTATATTGAACAACATGAACATGCCTTGAAAATTAAATGAATGCAGAGACAATAAATGTTCGAATAATAATTTGTTACTCACAGTGGTTTTATAATATGCAATTTGGCTCTGAATCAATGTTTGTTAGTTAACATCACAAAGGACCTGTTATGTTAGTATGATAGTGAATCAATGTTAATATCTGCTTAAAAACATAATTTTGAAATTTAAGTGATTTGAATCGAAATTCGGACCACATCCGAATTTCGAATGAACCCGATATCCGGATGGCCCGAAGTCCTTCCTTAGTAATTGTGTTTGTAACCTCATCTGAAATTCGGATGATTCTTGGTCCGAAATTTGGATGGCTTGCTGATCAGAAATTCGTGTCTATACTTAATGATTTTCAAGATTTTCCATCCGAGTTGGCTATGATCTGAAATTCATATGTGTAATTCCAAATATTAAAATCAACAATTAAGTACAAACAATTAAGAACTAGATCAGAAATACTAACCGAATGATTTGATTAAGATCAAAAGATTACAGAGAGGTAATTAATGAGAAATGTGTACTGTAGCCCTAAATGCTCTCCAAGATTAATGTGCAAAAATACAATGAAATTGTCAGATCTAAACTTTTACAAAGTCAAAATACTATTTATATTCTAATTAAACTTTGTCTTATTTACATATTATACCCTAGACTTTATTATTTCATCAACCAAAATAAGTTCCAACATTCTCCCCCTTTGATGAAATAAGCCAAGTCTTCATTTTGTCAGCCCCAACTTCATCTCAAAATTCCTCACGCTTTTTAGTTGGATAGTCTCCATTTGATCTTTGAAATGAACTCTACCATGAGCCTCTTGTCATAAGCACTAAGAGCTCCTCTCTTTGTTTTCCTCTTCTGATCAGCAGCCAACTTACCTTTCAACCCACTCATCACCTTCTGAAGGGTTCCATCACGAAACTTGTTTAGTTCAATACTCTTCATTGCTCTCAGCTTTCGATCTTTATCTCTGTACATAACAGATGGACGCTTCACCATTATCACTTGATATTCTTTTTACTCCCCAGAAAACTTGATTTCTCTATTAGGTTGAGTGACATTGATCTTTCGCATACCTCTTTCAACACCTATCCGAAGGTCCTGCACTGACATAAGTACGAGCTTAATGTGCTTAAAATGAAACAACGTCTTCAGAGCAAACCTACAGTGTCATTCTGTTTGTTTCTACAAAGTTCATCAAATAAGTCTTCAATATCACTCAAGTGCATCCAAAACATGTCGGCTTCTGTAAAAGGGTAATTATTCCATCTGATCTAGTAACCGTGAAAGTAGGATAAAATATCTTCACAAACCGATCCTTTTCTATCTTTATCAGATCAATAATCAGAAATTCACTTCTGACTTTTTCAACATTTTGAGCTTTATTCTGAAGGAAACTTGCATAATTAGCTAAATTCGGTCTATTTGGCTCTAAAACTCTGAGTAACTTCAAAAAAGTGCACGGAGCTTGCTTTCTACAAAATATCTTCTTCTCAAGATAATCTTCAAGATTTGGCAATTTGTTCCTTTTCCTTGTATACTCAGCAGATTTCTTCAATGATAGCTCTAACCCCTTTTTCTTTTTTCTTTTTCACTTCTTCTTCATTCAGAATAAACAGCATGTCATTAATCTCCCTTTGTACAATCCTTTCAGCTTCAAACCTTAATTGATGTTGTCTTTGCGATTCATCCGCTAAGACATATTCATTAAAGAACCTCTCTATCGTCTCAAATTCAATGATTTCTTTAACAACTGGAGGAATAGAACTCTCCACATGAAATGGTTCCATCTCTTCTTCATTTCGTAATCTCAGGTTTTTCAACCGTCGGTATAGGTATATCATCTTTTAGTATTTTCTGAACCAAAACTTCTTCTTATATCCTTTCAGCTCTTACTGCAATATCAGTTAATTCAATGACATCATCATCATCAGACTCTTCAATTTCCACCACTTTCTCTGCATCCTCAAACACTGGAATTTGTTCCTGAACTTCATCTTCTGAATCTTCATATTCATCAAAATTATAAAACTCTGACTGAATGCTCAATGGAACAGGAACATCTTCATAAAGAATCAATTCCTGTCCACCTTGAGTATTAGCAGGTTCTTAGAGCTTCCGGCTTCTCCTTTTTCTTGTACTTCAGCCTCTTTTTCTGGATACGTGATCATTAATAAACCAGTTGTGGGCTCATCAAGCTTCCTCCTTTTCTCCCCCTCATAAGGAGCATCATCGGAGTCTCCGTCATGCTCGTCATGCTTGCGCTTCGGAGCTGAAGCTTGAGCCTTACATGTTTGTTCTATAGCTGATACTCGTTCAGATAAAATTTCCTAATGTTGTGATCATTGTACTCTCCAACCCCATCATGCGTTCTCGCATCTCATCAAACTGTTGAAATACAAAGTCTTGTAGCTCTTATATAGCCTGATTTGGGTCTAATTGCTTCACAGTTTCTTCTGCAACAGATTTTCCCTTTAAGAACTTGTGAATATTTATCATCTGAGACATGAACTATGATAATTGGGCTGTCAAGTGACTGTTCACTCCGGCAAATGCATCATTCAAAGCTTGATTCAAAGATGTCTCGGTAACAAAAGGGGAAAGAGTAACTACTGGGTCACTTAGACTTCCAGTTGCCACGACAGTTGAACTTGTAAAAAGAACATCTGCGTGGCCAGTGGTCAGAGATGGCAGTGATGTAGCTCTGACTGGACTTCCAACCTCTTCAAGTGACGGAGCAACAAATGCTTCCGTTACTGAGGTTGTTTCGGCAGTGACACGTAGTACAACTGCACTTACTTCAACACATGAAGTAGACGCAAGTGTCCTAATATTATCGGATAGCATATGAGCTTCATCCAGGTGAACAAATGAAACAGTCTCCTGTTGGGAGAAGACTGAGTGGCCAGTGGGGTGTGCAGTTGTCAATGAGATACTGACTTCTTCAACGCTAACTCCCTGTTGAGAGCTAACAGCAAATGTGGTTCTATCCCGGCTTTCTGGGCTTGGAACATCCCTCACACTTTGCCTAGCAATTTCTATTATATCAATCAACACTGCACCTCCCTCATTATGATCATTTCCTCCTTCATCATCATCATCATCCTCTCCTTCTGCAGCTCCCTCATCAATATTTGACAATGTTGTTTCAGAATCAGAGTTGCTAGCTTCTCCCTCACCACCCCTCACTTGAACTGCTTCTCCGTCACTATTCTTATTTTTTTCGAATATTGAAAAATCAACTAGGGTTTTGATTCTGTTGATTGTTGTTCTTGATTCTTGGATTGAAGGAAGGTGATTGGAAATCGATTGCATTCATCATAAACTTGATCTGAAATTCCAAACACACAAAAATATTCTTTGATTTTTTAGAAAAATCGAAAATACATTTGTTCTTCACTGTTCCATTGAAAAACAAGGGTTTTAATCTGGTTTTAAACTAAGTTTCTTCAGAAAAAGTGTTTGAAATTAAAAACCTCACCTTCGATATCAAAGTGGGATCAATTAAGGCATTTTTACAAAATTAATTGAATTCCAGACTTGAAATTTTTAAAAACTCAGAAAACTCGATCAAAACATTGTGGTAGTGTCAATCGAGTTGACGACACTTGCTACTCGAGTTGACTGCACTTGTTAATCGAGTTGAAAGACTTGACAATCGACTTGATCATTCTTTTCATTCGAGTTGACTTGAATTTCATTCGAGTTGATTTGAAGTTAATTCAAGTTGATTTGAAGTTAACTCGAGTTCATTTGAAGTTAATTCGAGTTGACTAGAAGTTCCATTCGAGTTGGAAACAACCTTTAATCGAGATTTAGAAAACAAGTTTGAATTTTTCAATCTTAATTCGAGCTAACACTTACATTCTTTCGAGTTTATTGTTATATGATTCGAGTCTATCGATAATTGAGTCGAGTTGACTCCATTTTTATTTGAGTTGACTATTGTGTGAATCGAGTTAAATCCCATTTGATTCGAGTTGTACAAAAGACCAATTCAAGTTGCATTATTCTTCTAACTGAGTTGATTTTTCTAGATTCGAGTTAAGTACTTTATTGTTCGAGTTTGTTGCCACTCTTTGTACGAGTTTTACACATTCATAGTTATAGTTGATCAATTCAATATTCGAGTTTTTCATCTTCATTAATCGAGTTTCATACACATTCAATTTGATCATTTTCATTTGATTGATCAAATTTTCAAATTCAATCAAAATATCATTCGATCTTGGAAGATTCCTATCGCTCCGTCAACATGTCTAAAGACGCACTTGCAATGGGGTCGGAAACAAAATCTCCAATTCTCTACCGGGGAGAATATGTACAATGGAGGGAAAGATTTATGGAATTTATCAGTTTCCACGACCTATCCGAAGAAATGTTAAAATCACTAACTGACGGACCAGTTGTGTTCCTGGAAACAAATCCTGCTGTACCCAACGGCAACCCTCCAATGTAAGGTCTACGACTGCAAGATCTATCTAGACGCGGATCCGTTAACGAGTGCGGAATCCTCGTTGACGGTTAGACGGACAACTCTCAACCAACGGAAACACGGAGACTATTAGACGCTGAACGAACGACACACGAACGATCCTACGTACTAATTCTCTCCGAAACGGCACTCACCAAGCTGATAAACTCGAGATCGCCTCTTGCTCAATTCCTCACGAATTCTGCAAAAAGTCTCCTAATCATTCGAGTCTATCCCTAATTATAGACCCTGATTCGAGTCTGTTGTGGGCCAATCTCGAATCTGGCCTAAGGCCCATTCGAATCTGTCCATCTGACAGACTCGAATCTAGCCCATTCGAATCTAAGGATACATTCGAATCTATCACAGATTCGAATGTCTTCCTTTACCTATTCGAATCTAGCCAATACACTTAAACACTTAAGTGATGAAACTTATGTTTTAACTTATGCTTGAGTTAATCTTTGACCTTTATGTTTGAACTTCTTGTAATATGTTACATCAAGTTCAAACACACAATCAATAACAGACAAACACATATAAAACATATATATCAAAATACTGGTTAATACTCAGAATATTACCTAAACCATAATGCAGATCGATTAGACTGCTATCGTCACACAGGGTGTACCAACAGACTCCCCCTTGACGATAGCTTCTAATTATTTACATTACATCAAATTTAAGTACTAGAGCTATATATATTACTACCTGCATATAATCCGGCATCTATACAAACTTTAACTACCTTTTGGAACTTCCTGGCTTCAGATCTCCATGGTTCAGTAAAGAAAATAGGCTGATCATGAAGCTTCTTCAGGTCGTCCTTCGATAGGTTTATCAAATGCAGTGGATCATATACCTTCAAAATGACCTGCTCGTCTTGATCTTCCATGATAGCTTCAGCAGTGTCAATCTCTAGGTACCACCACTTCATGTTGCTCAACACGTTCTGTGGCATTGGTTTCATTGGCACCTTTTTCAAGCATTTGACTGGCTTATAAATCATTCTTGCCCAAGGCCTTCCAGTATGAGGATCTATCCTTGATCCATCCTCGACCCTCTTTCCGGTCCTTGGCTTGAGTTGCTCAAATTTTCCTGATCGCCCTTCTTTCCTTATAATTCTTTCAATTACGTTCGCGTAGGGATCATCTCCAATATTGATCAGCTCCTTCCAGGCTAACTCTTTAACTTCAATCTTTGGCAATGAATTAAACGCTTTCAGTGTCCGCCTCATGTATTGAAGGCCATCTCTTCTTTTCAAAATAAACAGCTGCAGTTCTCTGTCAAAGAACCAGCTAATAATCCCTCCTGAGAAGTTTCCAGCACTTGGATTTCTCATCTTCTTCTTCATCTTCAGCTGATCTTTCTTTTCTTCCTTCTTGAACCAAAGATTTATCAGATCAGCTCTAGATGGCTCTTTCTCAGCCTCCTCAAGTTCTTTGTCTTCAACTGAGGCTACCTTGATGCAATCAATATCAATCACATTATGATTTTGGCTCTCATACAGTTCAGTGACTGGTTGTGAATTGATTATTACTTCATTAACGTGATCGTCTTCATCATCTAGCACTTCATCATCCGATTTCCAGTCAACGACGTCATCTGGAATGAATTCACCTTCTTCTAATTCTTCAATATCATCTTCAAAATCAAATTCCATTAGCTCTTCTTCAATATCTTTCAGCGCATCTATCATGTCGCTATCTAAAGTCCTTAAAGAACCTGCTTCTTCTCCTGCTCCTCCTACTTCTCCTCCTGGACTAGGCTCCCCCTCAGATTGAGCAGTCTGAGCTGCAGAAAAATCTACTGGCTCATTCTGTCTTTTAGGGCTGGGATCATTGCCTTGGTTGTCTTCATCATCATCATCTCTCGGCCTCTGTACTTCCTGATCACGGCACGACGTCTCCCCCTGAGCCTGTAAATTTTTCATTAACTGCTCTATTAGGGAGCGCATCGTCCTTATCTCGGCTGACTGATCACAAACAAATGTTTTTAACTCTGTGTTTTCTTCCTGGACCTTTTCCACAATCTTCTTCAAATCGGCATTCTCCTTATCGATATCTGCGTTGTGCTTCTGAAGCTCACCGATTGTCGTCGTTAGCCCAAAGATTTGGATTTCCTGGAAGTCAACTCTATCTTTTAAGCGCAAAAATCTTTGATTGTCAGCGTATGATGATGAGGTTGATGGAATTGACTGTATCGGAGTTGGAAGGATTGGCGATGGGATGTATGGTGCATCATGAGGTGGTGATGGTGGAATGGTGGTTTGAGGGTCCTGCGGTTGAGGAATTTCAGGTTGTTCTGCTGAAGCTGAAGAGGATCCTTGCATGAACCTGTGACGTTTGGCCCGTTGCCGTGTCACTAGTTGAGAAACTTCTTCTTCTTCGAAATCAGACTCCTCCAATTCCCTGTCCACTCGTCTCCTAGAACCACCTTCATTTATAATCAGTCGCGAACCATAAGTTCCCATTTGAACTTCAGGAACGGCAGTCATTGACTCTGGAGCTTCAACTTCTATCTCCTCCATCTCTTCTGACTCAGTTGCTGAAGATGACAAGTCAGTACCAGTTTGCTCAGGTTCATATTCCTCAACTTGCCTAAACACATCTTCTGCTCCTTCCGGAGGCTGTAATAACTGATCAACTAACTCTGCAGTTATTTCCTCATTGGCATGAGGACCAGACGCCCAGATTTCTTCCAACGTTTGGGCTATTTGCTCGGATTCTGGAACGGCACTTGAAGGCCCTGCTTCCTGTACCTCTGGCTGTTGACTTATGGAAGGCCTTGATGCCTGAGTCTGACTCGCAGTAGCTCTTTGTCTTCGCCTTGGATCACGTGGACGAGCACGAGGCTGTTGTTGTGGACGTTGCTGTTGTTGTTGCGGTTGTTGTTGTTGCTGTCGAGGCTGAACTTCTACTTCACCTGCCCAGTTGGCATTATCTGGTGCCACAAAGTTCCTGTCTAAAACAGCTCCAAACAACGGTCGCTCGACCGGAATAGCCAATCTTCCTCGATGTGAGGAACAATCAGCGAATATCCTTTTATCCATAATAGCTACGTTCAGAACGTCATTTGATGGCGGCAGATTTGGCAAGAAGTGCCTGATCAACATCATTATAAACCTCGGATATAGCAGAAACTGCTGATTTTCAGGAGCGGTTATTTGGTGCACAAACTCAGAAAAGAACATCTCCGAAAAGCTATATGGTCGATTGTAAACCATAGCGACTATCCCAGATTGAATTTTCGCAACTATATAATCGAAGCCAGCTTTCTTCGGAGCGAAGCAAACCATAAAAACATGGGCTAAAAACCTCCATTGCCCAATTAAACCACTTTTCATGTATGACACCTTGGTCACATCAAGACTGTATCCCATCCTCTGGAAGGCCGCTTGCCTTATACTTAGAGGAAACTCTATCGGACCAGCTTCTTCTTCTTGTGTGCCCAACTGCAGCACTTGTCGTAACATATCTGCCGAGAAAACTAACGGCTGTCCCGCAATTCGAGTGCGTAATACTGTCGGTGTGACCGAGCAGTCTACCTGCAGATGGTCATAGAATTGACGAATATACGGTAATATGAGCTGAACATTATGGGATAGTGCAAATCCTATCCTAGATTCCACAAGAAATTCAAGCATCTGCCTGTATCCCTGCGCCTCAGGGAGGTCATGATCCGGATGAAGCACCATATTGTGCTTAGGAACAAACGCACGAACTGCCATATCTGCACAATAAATAAAACTGTTAGACTTATTAAAAATCAATAAACTTGTTTAAATTCAAATTTGTTTTATTTTGTACTTTATTAAATACAAAATCTAACACAATTAAATTTCCACAAGTTTAATAAAATTTAAATTAAAGAAATTAAATAAAGTACAGATTCGAAGGTAACAGATTCGAAGTGTCCATATTCGAATGTAATGGACAGATTCGAAGAGTCCCTATTCGAGTCTAATGGACAGATTCGAATATCATTGTCATCTCGAATCTAATGATAGATTCGAGAAACCCATGAACAGATTCGAAAGTCCATGAACAGACTCGAAACCCCGTCGGCCATTGTTTCAACAAAAACCCAAAATTTTAACCATTTTGAACTTAGCAAATCACATACATTAGTTCAACTAGGTTCTAATTATAGATTTATGCTTTCAATTTGATATTTTATAGGTCCTAACTTAGTTATTTAGCAAAAACTCTATTTTGACCCATAAAACTTCAAAATGTGATGTTTAAGCCCAAAATTGTGTATAAAACTACCAAAATCTTGTACAATCCGGTCGATTATACCTAGATATGAGCGTAGAATCGAACACAATAGCTTTAGACTCGATGAAATGTCGTTTATGTGAAATACGGTAGATTCGAGAATAGATTCGAGATCTCCACAGACAGATTCGAGATTTCAGATTCGACAACAGTAAGAAATAAATGCCTTCACTGTGGACGTATATATACTACCTACCTTCGAGTCTATGTGGATTCGAGTCTACTGACAGATTCGAAATACTTCACATTCGAGTCTGTCTTAGATTCGAAATTACCAACACTTAGAAAAAATTCGGAAATTTTGAAATTTTGAAATAATTTCAATTTTTCCAACTATTTTCTACGGTATTGTGTAACCAGATAAACTATGCCAACTCTTTTACCCTAAGCAACAGATATTTCACGCAATGATTATTTTATCCAACTTCGAATGCACCCTCAGTAACTTTTGACCTTTTACCTATGTAAAAATTAAACTAACCCTAAATAAGATAAAAAATAAAATAAAATAAAATAGACTAAGGTAAAAATAAAATAAAATAAAATAAAATTTTGACTAAAAAATTTTAATCTAGACTTAAGTTATAAAAACAAATTTACAAGCTAAGCTTAATACTAAACAACATATTTTTGATGAGTATAGTCGAAGAGAGGTTCAATCAGATAGCGATGTCCGATACTAACTTTCAGTACTTAAACTTTCACACTTAGGAATTTTTGATTCCTTTGATTGTTTGTCGTGACATACCTATTTAGCCAATTGTTGGTATTTTACCCTGTTAAACATTCTACATTTCGGAATATCCCTTGGCCTTTTTTATTTATCAGGAAATTATCTTACGTGACTCAGACATAGACATACTTTTATGATCAAGGCACACAGACAAAAATTCTAACTTGTTGGTATTTGCAAACTTTCTTTAAAAGACAAACATCGGACACAGGTCTGTATTCTCATACAACAAAGTGTCTTAGTTCGACTTAAGGTTTATTTTTAAAGTTAGCAGATAGCGGTGACAGGTCTGTACTGACGTACAACAAAGCGACATGTCTGCTAACCCGAATCTAAACAGAGACCACAGGTCTGTACTTACGTACAACAGAGTTGCATGTTTTCGACTCTCAGTTTTTCATGATATTTCTATTCTTTCCATTTTCAGATGTATTTGATGTTGCCATACATCCCCAGAAAGTTTGCACACCTCATTTAGACTTAAAGTTTGTATGTCTTGTACATAAAAATTAAGACCAATTGGTCGTACATCTAGGTTAGTGACACGCTTGACTTTTTCTAGAATATTTTATTAGCCTTGAGATTCCCTATATGTATTATGCCTACCAACACATCAAACTAAATAAAGTATAACACTTAGGATTTAGTTGCATTATGTGTGAAAGCCTAAATACTTAGAGTCTGTAACGACGGTGCTAATTTTCGTCACTTTGAACCTATGTATCTAAGACTTAACTCCTTTTCTGATATTCTCTTTTTTTGTATTTTTGTAATTTTCTCTCTTTTTTCTTTTGTTTTTTATAGCAAAAAGCAGGAAACTAAGCTAACCTACTAACTTACTAAAAATAGAAACTTACTAAAAATAGAAACTTTCCTAAATTAGAAACTTACCTAAATTAGCAGACTACTGTAAAGAAAGAAATACTACTACTCTCAAAGAAAATAAACTTACTACTACTAAGGTCAAATTACTCTGGGTTGCGCATTCCATTCAGTTGAATTAAATACTCAAACCGTGACTTATCAAACGCTTTGGTAAATAAATCAGCATTATTATCTTCTGTTGCCACCTTTACCAGTTTGATTAAGTTCTTTTCAGCACAATCACGAATAAAATGATGTCTTATGTCTATGTGCTTTGTTTTACTGTGTTTAACTGGATTATTAGTTATTGCAATTGTAGATTGATTGTCTATCCTAATTGGAGTTTGAGTGTAAGCCAAACCGTAATCCCGCAATTGTTGTTGTATCCACAGAACCTGTGAACAGCAACTACCAGCAGCTACATACTCGGCCTCGCACGTTGACACGGCTACCGATGTTTGTTTCTTGCATTGCCAGGACACCAATCTCCCTCCTAGGAACTGACAACCTCCAGTCGTAGATTTGCGCGTCAAGCTGCATCCTCCGTAGTCCGAATCTGTGAACGCCTCCAACTCTAGATCTCCCTCCGCGTGATACCAAAGTCCCAGCTTCAGTTTCGACTTGAGGTATCGTAGAATCCGCTTCACAGCTTTCATATGCATCTCCTTCGGATTCGCTTGAAACCTAGCACAAATACACACAGCAAACATTATGTCAGGTCTTGAAGCAGTTAAATACATAAGTGACCCAATCATGGCCCGATATAAAGTCGGATCCACATCGGAATCACTTTCAGTACCCGGCCCGAGATTGTGATTCACTTGAATCGGCGTGCTGAAATGGGCAGTCAACTTAGTTCCCTCCATCCCAAACCGTTCTAATATGTCATAGACATACTTAGTTTGATGGATAAACATCCCTTCCTTCTTTTGGTCAACTTGTAACCCTAAAAAGAAATTCAACTCCCCCATAGCACTCATCTCGAACTTAGACTTCATCACCTTCTCGAAATCTTTGCACATCTGTTCGTCTGATGATCCAAAAATGATATCATCGACGTACACTTGTACCAAGATAAAGTGATTTCCCTTTCTCTTCACAAATAGAGTACTATCTATCCTACCCCTCTCAAAGCCATTTTCTAAAAGATGGTTGGATAGAGTCTCATACCACGCCCTAGGTGCCTGATGTAATCCGTAAAGAGCCTTATCTAAGCGATATACTCTCTCAGGATATTTTGGATCTGTAAATCCGGGTGGTTGTTCTACATACACCAACTCCTTCACTTTCCCATACAGGAAAGCACTCTTAACGTCCAGTTGATATACCTTAAATCCTTTGAAGGAGGCAAACGCTAAAAACAACCTAATTGCTTCTAACCTTGCTACTGGTGCAAAAACTTCGTTGTAATCGATTCCCTCCTCTTGGTTGAAACCCTTTACAACTAATCTAGCCTTGTTGCGCGTGACTATACCCCGATCGTCTCTCTTGCACTTAAAAACCCATTTGGTTCCTATTGCAATCTCCCCTCGAGGTAACGGAACTAACTCCCACACTTCTAGTTTCCTAAATTGTGAAAGTTCTTCCTGCATCGCTTCAACCCAGGAGTTGTCCTTAAGTGCCATTTGCACATTTTTGGGCTCTACTTGCGATATGAAACACGAATATAGACATGTGTGATATGCCTCGGAGTCGTTTATCATCGACAACAACACAGTGTTGTTATTTACACTACTCCGAGTCCTCACACCCTCGTTAGGATTTCCTATGATGCTATCTATTGGATGGTTCTTGTTAATCCTAGAGGTCTCTATTTCATCAACCCTTAGATTATCTCCTAAGTTGGATCCTATGTCACCTAAAGGGGGAACAGGCTCAGCCTCCACATTTTCTTCCTCACGGACGTTTTCCTCAGAGGCAGAACTTGATGCTTGAGTCTGATTCTCAGTGTTAGGTGTCTCTTGATCAGCAACTTCTGGAGAACTATCTACAGTCGCAGTAGGCTCGGACGTAGATTCGAACGTGGTCCTTGGAAAGATTTGGGCATCGTCGTTCAGATGCAACGTCGCCAAGTCCTTCTCGATTGTACCTGCATTATCATCCAGAGGAATGTTAAATGACTCAAATAACTTATCATAGTCAAATATCCATTCCGGACCAGTTTGGGGTTCATGTGTATAACTTGAGACTTCAATATTATACACAATCTCCACAGTACCAGTTGTTTTGTTAAACACCCGTTTGTTTGGTGAGTTTGGCACATAACCTAGGAAGTATCCTTCGTCAGCCTTTTCACCAAACTTCGGTTGATGTTTTGTTCTTAAAAGTGTGCATGGTACTCCAAACGGTTCGAATCCAGTTAAGTTAGGTGGCCGTTTATTCAAAATTTCATAACATGTTTTGTTCAATGATTTGACTGTAAGGACTCGGTTTAAAATGTGGCACGCGGTATTCACTGCCTCCCCCCAAAACATGGTAGGAAGCTTTGAATCCGAAAGCATAGTCCTTGCAGCCTCAATCAATGTTCTGTTTTTACGTTCGGCCACCCCATTCTGTTGTGGTTCATATGGTGCACTGAATTGATGCACGATGCCCTTTGATAGGCAATATACACCAATTACAGAGTTTTTAAATTCAGTCCCATTATCACTACGAATATGTTTAACCCTTGTTCCGTAGGAGTTCTCCACTTGGTCTAAGAACCCGATGAGCTTTGCAGCCGTCTCGTCCTTCGTACCTAAAAAGAAAACCCATGAAAACCGTGAGTAATCGTCAGTGATAACTAAGCAAAACCAACTACCTCCTATACTCCTTTTGTTGATAGGGCCGAAAAGGTCCATATGCAACAAATCGAATGTCGAGGTTATGGAGTTCAGCTTCTTGGACTTGTGTGTCTTTTTATGTTGCTTGCCCTTCATGCACGGTAGACACTTGTCTTCAAACTGAAAGCTCTTCAGAGGCACACCTTGCACCAAACCATTCTTCGTTATGTAGTTCATTTTCCTTAGGTGCAAGTGAGCCATGCGTCTGTGCCACAAAACCGATTCCGTCTCCGAAGCTTTTGATAGTAAGCAGATCGGACCCATCGAATTATCTGGCTTGTTCATGTCGAGCATGTACAAGTCATTCTTCCTTGGAGCCCGCATCAATATCCAATCTTCAGGTATCTTGAATCCCGGCTTTAGCACTAACGCCTCAGTGTCAGTAAATAACAACGAGTTCTTCTTATCACAGATTTGAGATACACTAATGAGATTATGAACCAGTTTATCAACGTGATAAACTTGATCCAATGTAATCGTCCCATTAGTGACTTCTCCAGTTCCAGTGATATTTCCTCCTTTGTTACCCGCGAATGATACGAATCCCCTATTACCCCCTTGAAGTCTGTGAGAAGACTTCTTTCCCCCGTCATGTGCCTGGAGCAACCACTGTCGACGAACCACTTGTTGTTTGGACCGGTAGTTATCTCCTGCACATGAAAGAAAATAGGTTAGTTATCACGGGGAACCCAAGCCATGACTGACTTGGTAATACCATTCTCGTCCACATACGTGAACTCTTTCAAGTACCCATCTCGCCTTTCAGGTGACTTGGGCCTTTGAACTGAATTCTGTTGTGGTGCCGAGTGATTTAGATTCACTCTTTGCCTTTGAGTAGGCATTTGTTGTGATGCTCTAGAATAACTCTTATTATACTGCATTTCAGACTGTGATCCCTGAGCTCTTACCGGAACATATTGTCTAACAGGAGTATGTGACCTAACTGGAGTGTGTGACCTGCTAGGTGTGGTGCTCCTATAGACTTGTTGAGGTGCTGACCTAGATTGATTAATGACACGATTCGGTGAATTTGTCCTAACCACTTCTTTTGGTCCAACCTTAACCGGTGTTTGTTTCACAACAGGTTTTGGTGCGGCCTGCACAGTTTTCTCGGTACTCTGAGAACTACTCGTGCTCGCCACACTTGTTGAGGGCTTAACAGGTGTTGGGTTCACTGTCTTAGGGGTAACATCTGCTTTCCTATTTGGACAGTGAGAAGCAACATGCCCTTTCTCGTGACATCTAAAGCAAGACATCTTATCCATGGACTTTTTGGTTGGTCCCTTAGATCTAGGTGTCTCACTAGTGTCTACTTCCTTTGGTACATCTACAGTGGCTGTCTCTTCGACCTGGTCAGCCCATGAAATTTTCTGTTTTCCTGCAGGTGTTTCACTGGAGGAAGACACAAATTTCACTTTCTTGACCTTGACAGTAGAGTCATCCACCTTAGGTGTATTTTCAACTGTAGGCTCAGGTGTTGGTTCAGGTAGGTCCTCTAAAACTACTGACTTGTCAGTTTTCTCCTGAGGCTGAGGCACATAGTTCGCATTGAATGGTGGAGGAATTTCATGAAAACCTAGACCTACAGGCTTCTTAGACTGTCTTTGGGCATCTAAGACTTTTCCTAGGTTGAGGCTCGAATTCCTAAACTTTTCCAGCTTGCTATTTGCCTCTGCTACCTTAACTTTGGTCTCGGCTAGCTCTATGTCCTTATCTTTCAGACTTTTGGTCAAGGCCTCTACGTGCTCATACATAAGCTCTATCCTAACACACTGCTCACTCAGTTTGTCTTTTAGAACGATTACGTCTTGAGCATCAGCCTTAAGCTTTTCTTTTAAATCTTGTTTTATATCATTTAGGCTAGCATTTTCAATTTTTAAATTTTCATTTTGAGCAGAGATGGTTTTGTGTGATTCTAAGACTAGATTTAACCTATCATTAGAAGTAGCACACAAAGCACATAATTCTTGAAATAGAGAATAAGAAAGACTAACCTTAGAGTTATCAGATTCCACGTTGGCCATCTGAGCAGCAAACTCCAGCACGGTCTGATCATTCGCTTTCTCTACCCACATCGGACTGCTGTCCCGTGTGGTCTGCTCGTCTTCTTCACAACCATTCTCCGTAACTTCAGCCATGAAAGCTCTAGCATTGGACTCAGGATGTGAACTCCAGTCGTAGGAACCATCTAGCTGTCTGTCAGACGTGACATTGGATATTAGACCCGCTAGATTGGCTTGACCAGATGAGGAACTCGGAAGGTATCTCTGTTGGGACTGATTTTGGTACTGTCCTTGATGCTGACTCTGTCCTTGGTAGGATTCTACCTTCGGTCTTTGACACTCCCTGGCGAAGTGTCCCAATCCCTGACAGTTGTAGCATTTGACCTTAGACTTATCAAATCCTATCCCTTTGTTGTTCATTTGCAGATTCCTCCCAGTTCTCTTAATGAATCTTTTAACCCTCTGGGTCACCATGGCCAGTTGCCATTTAAGATCCATTTCCTCTAAGTCATCAGGGTCGACCTGATCGTAATCTTCATCCCAAAGAGCCGGATCATTGATCTTCCCTTGAACACAATTTCCATAAGCGGCCACAAACGAAGCAAGTAGATTCAGATGCTCTTCCGCTGACTTTGCGCTCATGGGCATCTTCGAATAGCTCTGAGTGGTCGATGCCTGTTGGACTTGAGGTTGCGGATCTTCCGATCTTCCTAACCGTAAGAACGCGCGATTCAGTGAGTCTTCGGACTCTGGTGGCGATGACGTTTCTCCGGTGAAAAACGCTGTAGCACTCTTCGGTTCAGCTGTCACTGATGATTTAGATGTCTTTCCAAAATACATAGCCGGATTCTGGACTTGCTCGTAATCAGTCTCAGCTTTAATCATCTCGAAGTGATATGCCCGCAACGTTCCACAATGTCATCAAGTGATTGAGCATAGTATTTGTCCTCATTAAGCTTAATCATTGCCACGTACATAGCCCATTTGGCTGGTAGGGCATCAAGAAGCTTGTTGTTCTTGTCAGTGTCCGAGTACTCAATGCCATGACTTTCAAGCTCTGTTATCAGATGATAGAACCTTGTGATAATATCATCTAACTGTTCATCCTTAAGAGCCTTGAAAATCGCAAACTGTTGGGTCAACAGCTCTGTACGCTTTCTACGCACCCGAGGATTACCTTCACACCTTTTCTGGAGAGACTCCCAAAGTTCTTTCGACGTCCTTTGAGTCCGAAATGTGTGCAAGATATCTTGAGGTAGAGCCATACGGATAATGGAGAAAGCCTTGTTTTCAGCTTCAAATAGTTTCTTGTCATCCTCTTTCATCATCTGGTATGACAAAACCTTTTGACGGCCTTCTACCTCAGATACTGGCGGAATGTACCCTTCATCTATGCACACCCACATGCGCATATCATTGAATCGTACAAAATCCGTAAATCTGTCCTTCCACCAGTAATAATCCTCAACTTTCATCAGCTTAGGTGGTGCATTGGCCTTCCCAACTTCGTGATCCATCTCAAGGAATTTCTGAAGGTTTGACATCTTTTCTGAAAGAAATTGAATTTGAACTTAATTAATTTAATTGGAAACTGATTTAGACTAACTTATTCGAATCTAGATGGATTCGAAACTAATTAATATTAAATCTTTTGAAATTAAATTCGATTAAGTCTTAAAAGTCAATTAGATTCGAAATAATGTCAGATTCGAAGAACTCCCTAGATTCGAAGTTACAGTAGAGTCGAATGACAGCAGATTCGAAACACTAGATTCGAAATAATACTAGATTCGAATTAAACTCGACACTAAACTAGACTCGAGATCCTATTCAAATGAAGCAACAGATTCGAAACAAAGTAGATTCGAAACTCTCTGAAATTGACTCGAAAGGAGCGTATTTAGGTTAGACTCGAAAATAAAGTAAAACCCTAATTACCCCTATAGATTCGAGCGCCGCAAACTCGAAAAACGGCTAACACGTTGATTTTTTGACGTTTTACAGATTAAACCACTATTTTTCAAACGAAAAATAATGATTTCGATCAAAAACGTGAAAAACAACAAAGTGTTTCCCGAATATGAATTTGCTTAGCTCAAAAACACGTTTTTGAGAGCAAAACCGTCCAACTAGCGTCAAGAAACCTAGAATGTATCTGATGAACACGAAGAACACCAAGAACACTCCGTAGTCTCTGATACCACTTGTAAGGTCTACGACTGCAAGATCTATCTAGACGCGGATCCGTTAACGAGTGCGGAATCCTCGTTGACGGTTAGACGGACAACTCTCAACCAACGGAAACACGGAGACTATTAGACGCTGAACGAACGACACACGAACGATCCTACGTACTAATTCTCTCCGAAACGGCACTCACCAAGCTGATAAACTCGAGATCGCCTCTTGCTCAATTCCTCACGAATTCTGCAAAAAGTCTCCTAATCATTCGAGTCTATCCCTAATTATAGACCCTGATTCGAGTCTGTTGTGGGCCAATCTCGAATCTGGCCTAAGGCCCATTCGAATCTGTCCATCTGACAGACTCGAATCTAGCCCATTCGAATCTAAGGATACATTCGAATCTATCACAGATTCGAATGTCTTCCTTTACCTCTTCGAATCTAGCCAATACACTTAAACACTTAAGTGATGAAACTTATGTTTTAACTTATGCTTGAGTTAATCTTTGACCTTTATGTTTGAACTTCTTGTAATATGTTACATCAAGTTCAAACACACAATCAATAACAGACAAACACATATTAAACATATATATCAAAATACTGGTTAATACTCAGAATATTACCTAAACCATAATGCAGATCGATTAGACTGCTATCGTCACACAGGGTGTACCAACATCCAATTCCAGAAAGAACAGTTGAGGTAACTAACCTAACAGAGGCACAAAAGCGGAGAAAATTGGGGGATAAGACAGCCAGAAAATTATTGCTGATATCCATTCCAAATGACATATACACATGCCTGATTAACACAAAAATAGCCAAATCCATCTGGGATGAGGTGCGTAAGCTTATGAGGGGATCAGACAGGGCAACTACAAAGAGAGCAAGGAACAGCTTAATGACATTCGAGAATTTCAAAGCAAGAGAGGGGGAATTGCTAGAGAACACGTACTTGAGGTTTGTCATCTTAGTAAGTGAGATGAAGAGGAACGGTGTCACTAAGTCCAACTTAGACATCAACGGTGTCACATGGATTTCCATATGGTCTTTGAAAACCTTAACAACTATCAGGAAGTTGTTTTAAGGAAAATGTCTGGAAAGAAGAAAGCATACAAAGATACCGTTGATCCTTTAGCATTATTAGTAGACAAGAAATACAAGTATAAGCTAAAGAAGGAAAAACGGGTAGTCATAAGCAGCAGATCTTCTGAATCAGACTCATAGATTTTTCAGCTGATTCTGAAATAGAAGAAATGAAGAAACAAATGGCCTTACTCACTAAGGCATTTCAGAAGAAGTTCTACCGAAAACCTACCAATAACAAGATGAGATACAAAACTGGCTCACGAAAGTTTGATAAGAAGGAGAGATATGACAAGTCAGGTGAAAGCAGTAGAAAGAAAGCAGATAAACACGATAAATCTGAAAAGTCAGCTAAGAAAGATACATAGCAAAAATGCTACAACTGTGGCAAGCCAGGACACTATGCCCGAGAATGTAGAATGCATGTAGTCAAAAACTCAGAATACTACACAAGAAAGGCACTTCTAGCAAAAGAACAAGAAGCTGGCAAAGCTCTAATGGCTGAGGATGATCATTGGCTACAACTATCTGAGGATGAAGACATCTTAGATGAAGATGCACATATCTGCTTAAAGTCAGAGGTCTTTAATGAATCAGAACTGAGTGAGTCAACAATGGTTGCAGAAGATGAGGTATGGGTAGGGTTGACAGATGAAGAAAATGAAGAAAAGGAAGAGTCTAATGAGGAACTGACTGAAGAAATAACAATGATGGCAACAGGAGATGCTAGCTGCAGCAAAGATAGAGAAAGTGATGAATCAGATTCAGACAAATCAGAGAGTTCAGAGACACCTGAGGTACATTCTAACTCTAAATCTGAAAATGATGACTCCTGTATGCTTGAACAAAAACTAACTCAAATGGCTTTCATGCTAAAGAAATTTGAAAGATCTTCAAAAGCCGAAAAGAAAAATGTTCATTCCTTGGAAAACAGGCTAAATCAAGAACATGCGTTAGTGTTGGATTTTTCCAAGGATAAGGCATTACCACTACGAGCTGTATCAGATCTACAAGATAAAACAAATGATCTTCCACGTAAAATCCAAGAACTAAATAACAATATATCTGACTTAAAAGAAAACTGAATTTGGCTGAATTAGAGGCTTCAAATTATTCTGTAACATATCATGTCAATTTTGAAGAGAGAACAAGACTTTATGAGAAAATAAATACATTGGAAGATGAGTTTATCAAAAGAGGTCAAACAGATCAAACAATATATTTAAATCAACCTAAAGATACCGAATTTTATAATTCTAAATTTTGTATAGGTTGGAATAATCCTTATGTGAAGACCTCCCCTTACGGGGCAGTCCTCAAAGTCTAGGTCCCACATCATGCAACACGATATCAATTATAATTAAGATAGAGTAATTATATTGCGGAATTTCAAATTACAGTACAAACAATTTAGGATAAGTTTAATACAGTTTTAGTTCGAGTTACAATTTTCAAACTAAACTTATAAAGGGCACAAGACAAATCTAATTCATGTCATCATACATTCAAATAAAATCTACCCACACCACCACAATTATCATCTGCCAATTAGTACCGAAGGGTTTTTTGTGTAGTGGTCTATAGAAAACATCAATCTTGATCTTGTAAGACCTAAGAACTAGGTCCATCAGGTGACTTTCCATTATCTTTTCCTGTAAAAATGTAAACAACATCTGTAAGCAAAGGTTAGTGAGAATATAGATTTTCAGATTACATGCTTTAATCAAGCGGATCATGGGTCAAAGCGTGATATGTCTGGACTGCCGCTACAGCCACTCATGATTGAGACATAGTAGTCATAGAATCGGATGATATTCAGCCCACGCTCACGCTTTTAGGGAAGCTATCCACTTATGCTGGGCTAGCAACCAACGGTCGTTATGAGGGAACATCGGAGTATCAATACCAAGTTCAATAGAACTGGTGACATAGCTAGGTCTAGAACAATAGATCGACAAGGCTAATCATGCTAAGCTGAATCAATATGTCAAAGATGCGATCAATAAGGAAAGCATAGTAATCAAAGTCATGATAGCAATAATTTTATAGCAATATCTGAAATGAACTGTAAGTACAATGTCATGCGAAATGATAAGTCAAATAGCTATCATGATCCACAGGGCATCACTGAGCTATGGTGTGCACAGGTCACAATCGAGCTGAGCATGTATGAATGTCAAATGATCTATCATCAACAATATGTCTCAACCGGAAGTATAGCAAGCAAAACTGAATATCTCTAACTCACTGGTTCTGTGGTCTTTATCAAGCAGATTTAAATCCTCCACCTGAGTTATCCCAGGATTTATCTTTAATCTTGATCTATCTAATCTCTAGCTTTTCTTTTCAAATCAGTGACCCACTTTCAATGTCTTTCAATCTTTAGTTCTTTATTTCTTTGTTCAGATTTATCTGAACCTGTCCAGAATTTATCATATCGTATCATTATCAATCTTTATTTTATCTGAATCTGTTAACTGATAACTCATCGATCATCTATTTGTTCATTTTCTTTAATTTGTTACTTTAAAATATCAAAATAAAACAACAAAATTTGGACCATCCGGACTGGCAACCGAAATAGGCATCCGGACCGAACTAAGATTATCCGAATTCGGATCATTTTCCATCCGAAGTAGATTCGAAATGGGCTTCATCCGAATTCGGGTCTCAACCGAATTCAGACTCCATACTTATAATTTCCTAGAAATTGTTCTTCGCGTTCTATCTTATTTTCATACGGATTTTTACTTAAATTTCAGTAAATTCATTTTCATTAACATATAACTTAATATAATGTTATATTATCATACTTGGGTTCTTTTGATACAATTTTCCCTATCAAAAACATCATTATTTGATCAAAATCATCCAAAATAAGCATTTTTTTTGTCAAGAACACCTATTTTTATAAAAACTCAGATTTGTACTTATTTTGGACGATTCAACCACTGATTTTTGTTTCTTTAACATTTAATAACTTCATTACATGATTATCTATTGAAATATTTAACATGCAACCAACAAATCTCAATTTATAATCTTGGGTTTTGGTTTTCTAACAAAACCGAACCAAACTCATGAAATACCTAAATTTAAATGGATTTTACCTCAATTCTTTGTAGTTTCTTGTTGATTGTTGATATTTGTAACTCCTTCTTGAATTTATTCTTCAATTAATGGAACAATTTTTGAATTTCTTGATGATTTTTGGAGATGGCCGTAGGTTTAGAGTGAGAGAAGAGAGAGAGAGAGAGTTAATTTTCTTAAATGTTGTTAAATGACCATTAATTTGAGTTTATATACTTCATTTTAACTTTATGTGAAATTAACCCCCTTCCACTTTTGTATTTTTACATCTCTTTAATTTGATCATCTAATAGTTTATAACATTTATATAATTTGTATCATATTTAATTAATTAAATTTCATTAATCAATTAAATTACAAAATAGATAATGTAATAAAATAACATTATTAGCTCAAAAATAGAAAATTAAGTCCACCAAAAAGTTAGGTTGTTACAGAATGGGCTCCACCACGCACAAACTCCGTCCCCGAAGTTAGCGTTGTTCGAACAAACTTGGATAAGTAGCTTTCATGATATCTTTTGATTCCCAAGACTGATGCGAACCCTTGTGGTGTTTCCACTGGACGAGCACCATCTGTATCTCTTTATTGCGAAGCTTTTTGGTCTTCGAGTCCAGAATACATTCCGGCTCTTCAACCATGCGAAGCTTTTCATCAATTTGCAGATTAACATGTGGTATCTGCACTTCTCTTTCATCTGCTAGACGATGTATTCCAGCTAAGTCAGTTGACAATTCAAGACGGTAAGATTGATTCCCTACCTTTTCAACAATCTTGAACGGGCCAATAAATCTCGGAGCTAGCTTGTTTCTCTTTATGAATCTCACCACATTCTTCATTGGATATACTTTCAACACACCCAATCGTTAACTGCAAAACTAATCGATCTGTGTCGATTGTCGTAATATGACTTCTGCCTGCTTTGAGCTTCAAGGATATTTCTTCTAACAAGCTGAATCTTCTCATGAGTCAATTGTAGAACGGCAGTATGTGACACCCTTGCCACAATAACCACAATTTACAATACACCCAGGATTAATCGCCAACGTACAAATTACATAATGATCTGATTACTTAACTAAAGTGCGGAAGCATAAAAGTACATAATAAAATAGAATTACAACAGAGTCAAACACCCGACGGTGCTACAAGGTTAGATGTCTAAGTCTACGTACTCAAAGTTATTACAACATCCAGATTATATTACAACATTAACCCCAATATTCAATTACCGAAGTGAGTAGTAGAAATCTTCAAATACTTCAACAGACGACCTAGCTAGATGGTCCCGCAGCAGATTTCCCTTTTCCTGTAAAAATGCAACAACTGAGGGGTAAGCGAATTGCTTAGTGATTACCAAATGATTTTACACATTCTGCAAATCCTTATGATGCCACCCAGAGTAACCGCGGTAACACATATCGTATACTCCACACGTACTCAAAGTACGCAAACCCGAGCCGCAGCTCCTTCGAGCTGACACTCGGCATAAGTAAAACCAACCATCTGAGGCAGACATAACATCGGGTATGACTTACTGTCTATCCTGACCACAGAGGTGTCAAACTCTTGGTCATATAGCATAGTAACATCAGAGTACAGATGCGACCACGCAGGCCCATCAATAGGATGCACAACAAATGAACGGACATGCAACAAGTATGAATGTGCATCAATATATATACGCAAGTTAGTAGAGTGCCAAACGATAATGAAACAACATGTCTCAACAGGCAAAGCAAACATAAAGCAGATGCAGACATGTTAAAACAACATGTCTCAACAGGCAAAGTATCGGCATCGGATACCTATTCTTAATATTCAACTTATTCAGCTCCCGGTAGTCGATGCACATCCTCATCGTGCCAACTTTCTTCTTCACAAATTACACCGGAGCTCCCCACGGCGATGAACTCGGTCTAATGAAGCCCTTATCCAACAACTCCTGGAGTTGTTTCATCATCTCTTGCATTTCGGTAGGAGCAAGGCGATACAAAGAATGAGCTACCGGTGCAGCTCCAGGGATCAAATCTATACGGAATTCAACTTGTCTCTCAGGCGGCACGCCAGACAAGTCTTCCGGAAACACATCCGGGAATTGTGATACAACAGGCACATCGGCCACGGTCTTCTTCTCAGCTTTGGCATCAATAGTGTGTGCCAAATAAGACTCATAACCCTTTGCAACAAGCTTTCGGGCTTTTGCAATGGTCAACAAACACAGATCCCCACTTCTCCTATCCCCGTATATACATATCTCACGCCCCTCTGGAGTAGTTATCTTTATCATTCGCTTCTTACAAACTATGTGGGCTTCATTCTCTATCAACCAGTCCATTCCGACTATCACATCAAATTCACTGAATGCTATCGGGATCAAATCAAGATTGAAGACTACATCTTCAATCACTAGAGTGCAGTTACGGTATACGTGATCTACTTTGACTAGAGTGTTTCTAGCAGTTTCTATGTCAAGTATGGCAGATAACTTAGACAGTGGCATGGCAAGTCGTTGTGCAAACATGGTAGATACAAACGAACGGTTGGCACCCGAATCGAAAAGAACTCGTGCAGGCTTAGAATTAACAATAAACATACCAGTAACCACCTCTGGGTTTTCCCTAGCCTCCTCCGCGGTAATCTGAAATGCACGAGCCGGTGCCCTTTGTGACTGGTTCCGACGGTTGACTGAACCACCACTTGATCCTCCAAATGATCGGGTTGATGTTGGAGCAGCAGCTGGAGCATTCTTTCGACAGTTCCGACTATAGTGCCCCCATACACCACATTTATGGCAGGCATCCGATTTCCGTGGGCATTCGTTCTGGTAGTGGCCCAATTCTCCACAACAAAAGCATGCACGCCCATTAGTACACTTGCCAAAGTGTTCCAAATGACATTTATTACAGTACTGCGACTCGGTGTTGATGGAGTACGCACGAGCACGACCAGAAGAACCAGACTGTCGGCGATAAGACTGTTGCGACGAGTACTGCGATGATCGTGAAGAACAAGAGTAGCCTCCTTCGCGTTCACGTTTCGGTGGTGAAGGTTGAGTTGGGTTAGCTGAAGCAGCAGCAGACCCCATTACGTACCCTGACATAGTCAGATGCTGTTCCACATTTCTGGCGGCTTCCAGTAGACTAGCAAAAGTGGGGTAGCGTACGTTGCTCATCACCCTTCGGATTTCCAGATCAAGACCAACCTCAAATCTGGTCACTTTTCTTTCCTCTGTATCAACCTGATGAGGCGCGAACAAACTTAGCCTCGTAAACTCTACCGCATACTGGGACACAGACTTAGTCCCCTGAATCAACGTCATAAACCTAGCTTCTACTCTTCGGCGCTCATCGGCCGGGCAGTATTGGTGAGTAAAGACTTCAGTGAACTCAGCCCATGTCATCACAGAGATTTTCTCCAATGTTAAGGCGTTAACCATGGAATTCCACCACATAACTGCATCTTTGGTGAACATTGCAGTAGCGAACCAGACTATATCCTTCTCAGCACAATCGCTGATTCGGAATGTGCGTTCTGTGGCTATTATCCATTCCAATGCAGTAACAGCATCACCTAGTCCATTAAACTCGACTGCTCCATTTCCTTTAAAGTCCTTAAACCGAAAACCCCTGGGCTTATTAGATGACCCAGTGTTGTCATCTTGTTCATCGTTGTTGCCCCCTTCCTTTTCCTTATTCTTCCTCTTATCTTCTTTTCACTTAGCTTCGGCCTCATCTCGAGCCCGAAACTGATCTTAAATCATCTGATTTCGCTCAGCCATCATGGCTATCATCATTTCTCTTGTTTCTTTGAGTGTCATTCCTCCTCCAGACATGTTCTGAAATATATAAAACATATAATTTGTTTAGTAACATGTCGTTAATTTAAAGACACCACCCGATTGTCCCGTATGATTGTCAATCTCCTATGATTACAAGATCGTAACCTATCTTAGTTCAGATCATTACTTAAAATCACTACATATCATCACTTAATGTTTGAGACCAAGACCTCACGGACACTTGAATCTCAAACTACTGCTCTGATACCATTGCCTGTGACACCCTTGCCACGATAACCACCATTTACAATACACCCAGGGTTAATCACCAACGTACAAATTACATAATGATCTGATTACTTAATTAAAGTGCGGAAGCATAAAAGTACATAATAAAATAGAATTACAACAGAGTCAAACACCCTACGGTGCTACAAGGTTACATGTCTAAGTCTACATACTCAAAGTTATTACAACATCCAGATTATGTTACAACATTAACCCCAATATTCAATTACCGAAGTGAGTAGTAGAAAACTTCAAATACTTCAACAGATGACCTAGCTAGATGGTCCCGCAGCAGATTTCCCTTTTCCTGTAAAAATGCAACAACTGAGGGGTAAGCGAATTGCTTAGTGAATACCAAATGATTTTACACATTCTGCAAATCCTTATGATGCCACCCAGAGTAACCGCGGTAACACATACCGTATACTCCACACGTACTCAAAGTACGCAAACCCGAGCTGCAGCTCCTTCGAGCTGACACTCGGCATAAGGAAACCAACCATCTGAGGCAGACATAACATCAGGGATGACTTACTTTCTATCCTAACCACAGAGGTGTCAAACTCTTGGTCATATAGCACAGTAACATCAGAGTACAGATGCGACCACGCAGGGCCATCAATAGGATGCACAACAAATGAAGGGACATGCAACAAGTATGAATGTGCATCAATATATATACGCAAGTTGAGCCTCATCCGAATTTCGGATCCTTGGCCGGATTCGGTCTCATTTAGGTTCGCGTCTCATGCGAAGTTGAACCTCATCCGAATTCAAGTCCCAACCGAATTTGGATCCAACCACTTATGAATTTTTGAAGGTTTCTTCAAGTGTTCTTGGGAACTCGTCGAGTTCACTTGCAGAAATGCAGGTCGCAACTTACGGATTTTAAGTAAAAACTTCCAAAACTTAAATCTAACAACATGCAATCCATACGTTTGATATATTATTAAATATTGAGTGTTTTTACATCATTTTCCCCCTCAATAACATTCTAATTCGTCCAAAAATGACCAAAAATGAAGATTTTTCTCAAGAACACTAAAGTTTACAAAAACTCAGATTTATTACCTTTTAGGACGAATTGAAGCACGATTCTTGTTTCTGAAGCTTCAGTAATCTTCCAAGAATGATTTCCAACTGCTATAACAAACATGCATTACAAATATTCAGATTTAAAAATCCGAATTTTGTTTCTTTATTCTTCAAAATAAAACCTCAAACTCGAAATCATGTTCTTGCCTTGATTCAGATTGTTTTCTTGTTAATTTCCAGCTTGGATTCACGAATTTTGTTCCACAATATCGAATTCCAACAGAAAGTTTAGAGAGAGATTGAGAGCTTTTTGGTGATTTTGAAATGAAATGAGAATGAAAGACTCAAAGAGTCTTTTATTCCAAGGTTTCGGGTATTGACACTTTTAGCCCATCAACTTATCTGGTTCTATTAAATACTGATTTTCATCATAATTTTCATCATACTTAATAACTAAAAGTTGAAATTCTCAATTTTCTTAATTTCTTAAAATAACAACCAACTTTTGAATATCCAGATACATAATCATTTCTCATAATTTAACTTAATTGTACAAAAATTCATCAAATTATTCAATTACAATAAATTAAATCTGAGGATATTACAGAGGACCTGCTAAAGGCGATTCACCTGTTTCACGCCAACAGGTGGGAGTTCTGCACTTTCTTCCGTATAAAGCTTCAAAAGGAGTCATCTTAATTGTGGAATGATAACTGTTGTTATATGAGAATTCGACCAAAGGTAAATGGTCATCCCAGTTACCACCGAGATCAAGAACACAAGCACGGAGTATATCTTCTAGGGTTAAGATAGTGCGTTCACTTTGGCCATCTGCATTAGGGTGATAAGCAATACTCATAGAGATTCGAGTACCCAACCCATCTTGCAGCGCTTTCCAGAATCTTGAAGTGAAACGACTATCACGATCAGAGACGATAGATTTCGGCACACCGTGACGAGAAATAACCTCGGTGATGTACATCTGTGCCAATCTATCAAGAGAATACGTCTCTTTCATCGGTATAAAATGAGTTGACTTCGTTAATCGATCCACGACTACCCAGATGGAGTCGTGATGTCTCTTGGTTTTAGGCAATTTCGTGACGAAGTCCATGGTTATATGCTCCCACTTCCACTCAGGAACTGGTAGAGGTTGCATATCCCCGAAGGGTTTTTGATGTTTTGCCTTAACCATTTGACAAACTTTGCAGCTTTCAACTAACTGACCGATGTCTTTCTTCATTCCTGGCCACCAATAATCAGGTTTAAGATCGAAGTACATCTTTGAGCTGCCAGGATGAATGGATAACTTAGACTTGTGGGCTTCGGATAGAAGAGTGTTGCGAATAAAACCATACTTAGGAATCCAGATTCGGTTTCCCTTGAGACATTGAAGTCCCAAATGATTCATAGACAGAAATTGCAATTGCCCTTTGAGATTTTCGGAACAGAGATTCTCTTCATTCAATGCTTCAGCTTGGGAAATTTCGATGTCTTCGATAAGATCTGAAGAGAATACAATCGGAGTCAGGGCATAACAACACTTTTCTGGATATACTTTTCTACTCAAAGCATCCGCGACCACATTGGCTTTGCCGGGATGATACAGGATCTCGCAATCATAGTCCTTGATAAGCTCCAAGGACCGACGTTGTTTCATGTTCAGATCCTTTTGAGTAAATAAATGCTTGAGACTTTTATGGTCGGTATAGAGCTGACAACGAGTCCCATAGAGATAATGATGCCAGATTTTCAATGCGAAGGTAACGGCAGCCAACTTAAGATCATGAGTTTGTGCACTTTTCTCATAGTCTTTTAATTGCCTTGAAGCATAGGCAATGACTTTTCCCCTTTGCATGAGGACACAACCTAGACCTGTACCAGATGCATCGCTATAAACAACGAAGTCATCATTGCCCTCTGGTAAGGCTAGGATTGGCGCTTGACTGAGATTCTGCTTTAGAGTTTCAAATGCCTCTTGTTGTTTATCAGACCATACGAAAGGTGTATTCTTTCATGTTAGCATCGTAAGTGGCACAGCAATCTTCGAGAAGTCCTTAATGAATCGCCGATAGTAACCGACCAATCCAAGGAAACTTTTGATTTCGGAGGCACTGCGAGGCGTTTGCCATTTCTGAACGGCCTCGACTTTGGAAAAATCGACTGAAATACCTTCGCAAGATACAACATGGCCAAGGAATTGGATCTGTCTGAGCCAAAATTCACACTTAGAGAATTTTTCATAGAGTCTTTCCTTTCTCAATAACTCTAGCAATTGACGCAGATGAATAACATGATCAGCCTCCGTTTTGGAGTAAATCAGGATATCGTCTATTAACACGATAACTGAGTTATCCAGCATTGGGCTGCACACATGATTCATGAGATCCATGAACGTCGCTGGTGCATTCGTTAAACCGGAAGGCATTACGAGAAATTCGTAATGACCATATCTCGTTCGGAAGGCTATCTTTGGGATATCCTCATCTTTAACTTTCAGCTGATGATACCCAGAACGAAGATCGATTTTGGAGAAATAACTTGCTCCTTGTAGTTAATCAAATAGATCATCGATTCTGGGCAGAGGATACTTAATCTTGATTGTGACTTTGTTCAACTCCCGATAGTCAATGCACATACGGAGAGTTCTGTCTTTCTTCTTAACAAACAAGACAGGTGCACCCTACGGAGATGAACTAGGTCGGATAAATCCTTTCTCTAATAGATCTTGCAATTGCTTTGACATTTCCTGCATTTCTGCAGGCGCAAGTCTGTAGGGAGCTTTAGCGATGGGAGCCGCACCAGGAACTAAGTCAATTCCGAATTCAACTTGTCGTTCCGATGGCACTCCGGATATATCATCAGGGAATACGTCTGGGAACTCACAGACGATCGGAATATCAGAAACGGATTTCTTGTTATCTTCATAGACAGTTTCAGATGAGACAAAACACAGATAGGATTCATGACCCTTAGACAGATATTTATGCGCTTTCTCAACGGATATGAAGCAGTGAGCACCTTTACGTTTGTCGCCTTTGATTTCTAACACTCGGCCGTCTGAAGGCTTGATTGGAATGATTCGGCGGTTGCATACAATCGTAGCTTCATTATTCGTTAGCCAGTCCATGTCGATGATGACGTCGAACTCTTTTAACGGAATCGGAATAAGATCGAGATTGAATACGATGTTATCAACGAGTAGAGTGCAGTTACGGTATACGGAATCAGACATAACATAATTATTACTGGTCGTCTCAATATCGAGTATAACAGGAAGCTTCGAACGAAACTTAAATAATCTTTGCGCAAAAGTAGTCGAGATGTATGAACGACTTGCACCGGAATCGAATAACACACGCGCAGGTATTGAATTTAGTAAGAACGTACCGGTAACCACATCAGGAGTTTCTTTCGCTTCCTCCGCTGTTATTTGGAATGTGCGGGTCCTTGCAGTTGGAGTTGCGACTGAACTTTTCATCGTAGAACCTCCAGCTGATGATTGTGATTGACCTCGATGTCCACTATGACATTGATACATGAAGTGTCCACGCTTTCCGGATTTAGCACATCCAAGACCCCGCTGGGGACACTCTTCTCTACTATTGCCGATCTTGCCACACACTAGCAAGTGATGTCATCCGAATTACACAATCCCATATGTGATTTTCTGCATCTTTTGCAGAATCGTGGTTCATTTGTAATCGAGTAAGCTTGAGCTTTTTGTGGCGAACTGTATTGCTGAGATGTTGAGGTTGCTGAGACTGAAATTTGTTTGTGTTGAAGAATCTGCCGAATCTCTGCTTCTTTGGAGGAGAAGGACATGTCGAGTTCCTTGATGGAGCATAGAGTTGATCGCCATACACTAAATATCCTCTTTCGATCTGTGTAGCAGCTTCAACCATCTCTAAGTAACTCTTATAGTTTATCGCACTCATTGGTTGTCGATATCTCGGGTTAAGCCCTCCACGAAATCGGTTCATCTTTCTTTCTTCAGTAGCTACTTGATACGAGGAATAGCGACAGAGCCGTGAGAATTCGTGCTCGTACTCGTCTACAGTCTTGGTTCCTTGGGTTAGCTGCATCAGTTGAACCTCCATCTTGTCTTGTTTGTCAACAGGCTAATACTTCGCGTTGAACATGTCTAGAAATTGGTCCCATTCTAAAGTTTGGATGACTTCCTCGCCATAAATATTTCTCTGAGTTTTCCACCAGGCACGGGCGAGCCGACGAACAAAGCAGATGCATAACTCACTTTCTTTGAATATAGGCAATCGGATATCCTGAAGATTTCTTAAGTGTGGCTGATGCAATCCATCGCCTGAATTGGATTGACTGTACCCTCGAAGTTAAGGGCACCGCTGGCTTTAAAATCTTTGAACTTACAGCCTTTCGGCTGCTCAATTTGGGCATTAGGGGTAGAGTTATAAGAATCAGATTCATCATTCTGGATTTGTTTATCTTTTCTCTTATTCTTTTTGTCAGCACGTCTTTTTGCTTCGGCCTCATCTCTAGCCTGAAGCTGTTCTTGCATATTCTTGTTTTGTTTTTCTGAGTGTTGGGCTAATAATTTTTATACCATTTCAAACATTTGCTGGGGAATCATGTTGTTGCGAATGTAACTTGATCCTGGCATCTTTACTGAAAATTAAAATCATTTAACTATCAGTTTATAGACTTAGATCTATGTACCCTTTTTCCCATCCTAACAGTCTGTACATCCTATCTCAGTTCAAACCACCTAAATGATTGATACATATGTATTGCTTCAGTTTGAGACCAAGTATTACTCACGTAATACTTGATTCACTCAAACTATGGGCTTTGATACCATCCTGTGAAGACCTCAAGGAGATTTTATTTCACATATGGATGGAAAAAAGACATTCGCCGTGGGATATTTAGTACCCGAAAACATCAAAGTCAGATCATAAAATAGATTCAATTTGTCACAAATGCTTGAAGCTAACTCCAAATATCTTTCCGTTGGCAAAGTTTTATATGGCTATCTTGTTGCTTCAAACGTTTGAACACGTTCTTGTAACATATAGCAACATTCAACATTAAATATGTAGAGTTCCAACGCGTTTTGCAATCAAGAGACAACTTTTTTGAACATTCAATTGCTAAATGACGAGCCGCTTCATCAAACTTTTCAACTCTTTTTTGTGTTGCCGTCCAAAAACCAACATTGTCTCTAATTCTTTCTATTCCATCGCCGATAACAGATAAACCATCTTGAACTATCAAGTTCAAGATGTGTGCACAACATCGCATATGAAATAACTCCCCACATAAAATCAAAGAGTTTAAAGACAAGTTGTCTAATAAAAAGTGAATCAGTAAATCATTAGTGCTGCAATTATCTACTGTTACGGTTGATATCTTTCTATCAATGTTCTAATCACATAGAGATTGATACAAAACCTCAGCAAGAACTTCAGCAGTATGTGGACAAGGCACGTAAATAAACCAAATAAAGTATTAATTAGTAACTAAATATCTTTAAAGTATGTGAACAAGACAAGAATGAAGTAGCTAGTAACTAAATAAAGTAGAAACTAGTAACTAAATAAGGTAGAAATTCGTAACCAAATAAAGTAGTAATTTAGTGTCATATATTTGAAATACCTCATTATTCGACTTTGCATTTCCCAATTATCATCAATCAAGTGTGCGGTAAATGACATGAAATCTTTTTTCTGATTACCCGATGTCCACATATCGGTGGTAATTGCAATTCGACTTTCATTTTTCTCCAATATCCTAATTTAAATCAAAGTGAGAAGTTAAAATGCAATTAAGTAATGATATTAAAATCAAATAATAAATAACACATACCGCATTGTCTTTTGTTTTTCAAAGTCATAAATCTTCAAGATATCACTCTTTAAGGTATTTCGAGACGGAACCTTAAATAAAGGTTAAAGTCCAACCACAAACTTTCGAAACAAGTGATGTTCAACCATTACAAGAGGATATTGATGAACTATTACCATCTCGGCTAAATCTTTTCTTGACTTATCGGGATCAAAGTTTAAACAACTTAGATTTGGTTGTCCACCCATTGTCTTTTCCCCCATTCCTAACACTGATTGGCGTATATCTCTTTGGAATCGTTTTGGACAAAAGTTATTATAATGATCAAGCAAGTGTCGTGTCCCATTCTTACTATTTCCACCTAATTTCTTCTTGCAATAACGACATTGAGCCTTCTCATCACCATCAATCATCATCTTGTCGAAGTGATTCCATACCATTGAAGTAAGTTTTCGTTTCCTTGAAACCACATTGCTATCATCATTTTGAGTTTGATCTCCTTCTGTGGGTGTGGGTGTGGGTGTGGGTGTGGATTCATTATTTGTTTCTGGAGAAGGTTGGTTCATGCAATTATTGCTATCGGCTTGTGAATTATCATCGGTGGATGGATGAGATGGTGGTGCGGATGGTTGTCCTTCTCCCTCCATATTTTGACTTGTTTATCGCTACATAACACAATAATTACAACAAATACAAATACAATTGTACAAAAACCAATATGAAAATATTCAACTTGTTTTTATCCTTCCATATCTCCCTTGTTTCGGGTTTAATTTCAGCAAGAAATGAGCAATTAAACATCAATTCCAAATTAAACATCAATTTCTGAAAATATTTAACACCAATTAAACATCAATTTCCAATTAAATTTCACAAACAAAAACTTTAAGTTCTCCGTGTACACATTACAGAAACATGAACATCAGATTTAATTTCTCCATTAATCCAATTTCCACCACAAAAACACCAACACATAGAAACATGAACTTTAAGTTCTCTGCACAAATGCACTGATTTGAGTATAATCCAATTTCTATGCACAGAAACATTAATTTAATTTCTCCAAGTTCTCCAATAATCCAATAATCCAATTTCCACCACAGAAACATGAACTTTAAGTTCTCTGCACACACACAACACATAGATTTGAGTATTAAAAATGAAATTACCTCAAATATTATGCAGATCCGTGTTATGTGATGTGAGCAGCGCCGAGAGCAGCACCGACGAAAGCAGATTCGTGAGGACAGGGGAGCTGTGATGTGAGTGGCGGCCGGAGGGTGAGTGGAGGCCTGGAGGGCTGAAGACGAGACGACCGGCGAGAGTCGAGACTTTAGAAGGCGCCGCTGTCGCCGCCGTCGAACTGAGCAGGAGACTCGAGAAGGCGCCGCCGTCGCCGGCTGTGGAATCGTGGAAGACGAAGTGGAGATTGGAGAAGAAGCGTCGTGGAACTGGATTTGGAAAGGAGGAGGCAGGAAAAGAAAAGAAATAAGTGGAAGTAGGGTTAGGTTAAGGAGTTAAGGGAACTTTTTTATAATATAATATAAATATAATTATATATATATATATATATATATATATATATATATATATATATACAATCGGGTATTAATCGGGGCTTTAAACGGGTACATAATCGGGTAAACGGGGCGGGGATTGACAATACCATCCCTGTCCGCGTCCCCGTCTAATTTAAACGGTTTTCTCCGAATCCGTCCCCGTCCCCGATTAGCCATCCCCGAACCCGCCCCGTTTATGTCGGGTTTCGGTTTTCCCCGTCGGTTTCGGATTTTTTTGCCATCCCTACTATCCAGCGCATGGCAGGCAGGACCTCCCAAACCCAATGCCTCCTCACTTGGTTCCGCCGATTGCACAGTTCACCTCCGGCCAAAACCCGTATATCGACTTCTTGAACAGCGTCTTCGGTCCTCCTCCGCCGCCTCCTCCATTTGATTGATCGGGTACTATCCTTCCTTATTCTATACTTTTCTGTCTTTTATTTGATTTTATTTTAGTTTGTTATGCATTTAATTTCTTTATTGTAATTTTCATTTATTTTTAGTTCTTAGCCGAGTCCTATTTAGAGTTTATAATGTTTATATAGTCTGTCATTTATTCCCCATTTGAGTCTTGTTTGTCGATCAGGCTGTGGAACAAGATGATAAATAGAAAATACATGTACGACGGAATTGGCTAGTGTTGACAGGATATTTTATAATTAAGAAAAGAGTCGTAGTAATAATTAAAACTTTTGCCATGTAAAATGAATCCAAGTATGTTAAAATTTATTTGGGCTTAAATATAAGTAATGTGTCAAAGGATTTTGGAAACCCATGCAATAAGGGGGAGAACTTAATCATGTTTTAGCCTCAAAAGTAAGTTAATTGTAGTCTAGATGGTTCGGGAAACTAAGTCCGTAGGGGTACCAATCATGCCTAATCCCCTAAAACCATTTGGTTTGGGAGCGGTTGACCGAAATGTCATTACATGGACCATCCAGCTAATACAGTTGAAAAGAAAATAGATAGAAGCATGGTGTTAAAAAGAAAGAAAAATTTGTCGTAAACATGCAAGAAGGAAAAGATGGTCGAAAGACCCACATGTTTTATTTGTCGTAACCTTGAGCTAAAAGAGTATTTCCAAGAGTGAGATACATTATATAAATTTTAAGGGAAGTACTTTTTAATTGAAAACGTCTTCAATTTACATGTTAAGAATTTTAATGCATTAGTGTGAAGGCTAGCTTAACATAAAATTCTTAGAGTCACTGCTAATACATGTCTGTTACATAGTTAGTTCTGATTCCAAAAGCTTGCTCGGTGACGACCAAGAGTTAAGTTCGGGAGATTTGATGAGTCTATAATTTATATGGTTTTAGAGTCGTTTTATGATCATTTTAAGCACCGATAATTTGTAAAATCAATATTATTACTCCAAGTTTGTGTTTCAGAGCCAAGATATTAAAAAGAAGCAATTCGAGAGAATTCAGAGCAAACCGAGCCGAAGGGGGCGCAGGCCTGCGCCACCCTGCGCTCCACAAAGAGTCCCAACTGTCCAGATACGTTCCAGCGCATGCCAGCTAAACCCTAGCCGCATCCCGGCGCAGGGGGGGCGCAGGCCTGCGCTAGAGCGGCGCAAAAACACGTCTTATAGCCTGTGGAACTCTAATCTCGACCTCCCTATAATTACAAGTCGAGGGGCAGCCGTGGAGAGAGTCCCAACATGTGTGAAAGTGTGCTGAAGCCCTGCCGGAGTGGTTCTACGATATGAGAATGAAGACGGTGATTCGCAAGCTACTCAATGACTCAGATCTACATTGTTGAAGAGCATACGATGAGCGGCTAATCCCATTAGCCGTTTGTGGAGGATCCACGGCTAAGTTTACTCTACTTTAATTTCTCATGCTTTGATGTATTTGTATTAAATGAGATCTATTATGTGTATGCAAATGATAAGCAAACTTATCGTATTCGACTATGATTATGATTGTATGTTTTGATTGGTAAAAGCAAGATAGTTTATCGTGGTACTATTATTTGTGTCGAGTCCATTAGCTTAGGAATTAAGACAAGTATTAATATTGCATACGCTATGCCGAGAGTTATTGGTTAAAACATGTTTGATTAATTTAGTCGCGCAATTATTATGTCTATGTGATCATTGCATGAAATTATGGTGAGTAATACTTATGTCGTGGTGATCCCGTGAATGGTTATTCGTCTCTTGATTGTTTATCTACTACATTAATTATTTTGCCACTAATTTTAGTTACAAAGCGATTGCAAATCATTACCTTAAACAAATCATTCAAATACACAAAATTCACAATTTAAGTGCTTTCAATAAACTTATAAGGCCAATAACCTAATCCTAACTACGACCACACTCCCTGTGGATTCGACCCTTACTTCTCTAGCTAAATAGTGGATTTAAGGACTGAATCTGCGGGTCACAACGACGGCCCGTCAACATACTCAAAGCTACCTCCGTTCTTGAGGGCCGAAGCCGTGTCAACAGCTTGCTACATGCAAAATCGCTCCATAATCCATAAGCGCTTTAATAAAACTCCTTACCAACTCTTTTTGAATAAAATTTTTTAAGTGTATTTGGTTGCAGGTGCTACGTGCTAAATGACAAGGACAACCTCGGGAAGTTCAACGAGAAGACAGATGAAGCGATCTTCATTGGATACTCATCCAATTCGAAGTCATATCATGCATACAACAGTCGCACCAGGACAGTCAATGAGAGTGTGCATGTCACATTCGATTAAATGGCTGAACTGACTCCCAAAGTTGACCAATCAGGACCACGCGTTACACCAATGCCTGGAGACTCATCACAATCTTCTTTTTTTTCTCCTTCTGATTTAGTTAATTTATTTTATCCGTTTTATGTAGAATTTTTTGGTCCTAGTACTAATCCTTCTCCTGTTTCTTCTTTTGTAGGTAACGCATCCAACGATTCAACTGCTCAACAAACTCCATCTGATCCACCTTCCACTTTATATCCTCCGCCGTCCACTTCATCCACATACACATCTCCAGTAGAATCTACTCATGAAATGCCCTCACACATAGTTCCAAACGTTATACCTCTAGCAGATCAAGCCGAACCTGAACCGGAACCAGTGGTACCTTCATTCGAAACCATTGACCATAACTCTTCATCCATTCTTACACTCACCACTGAGCTTCCATCCCGTTCACCCCTTCCACACGAGACGAAACGGACCCGGAGTCACCCAACTGAACAAATCTTTGGTGATATCTCTATCGGGGTCCAAACTCGAAGGGCATCTGCTAGTGAATGTCTCTTTGTGTCATTCCTTAGCATGATAGAGCCTACTCGTGTGGATGAATCCTTGAAAGACCCAGACTGGATTGTGGCAATGCAAGAAGAACTCAACCAGTTCGAACAGGTCAGCGTATGGCTGTTAGTTCCCAAACCCAAAGACCGAACCATAATCGAAACAAAGTGGATTTTTAAGAACAAATAAGATGAAAAGGACGTCGTGGTAAGAAATAAAGCAAGACTTGTCGTCAAAGGCTACTTACAGCAAGAAGGCATAGATTATGATGAGACCTTCGCTCCAGTTTTAAGGATTGAAGCAATCAGAATCTTCTTGCCGTACGTGACACACAAAGACTTAAAGTGTACCAGATGGACGTCAAGACAGCCTTCATGAAAGGTGAACTCAACGAAGAGGTGTACGTTGAACAACCACAAGGATTTGTTGATGCACATAAAACAGACCATGTTTATGTGCTAGACAAAGCCCTTTATGGTTTGAAACAAGCACCTCGAGCATGGTATGACAGTCTTTCTAACTTTCTTATCTCTGCTGGTTTCAGCAAAGGTGTGGTGGATACAACACTGTTTACTAAAAGGGAAGGCCAGCACATAATGCTAGTCCAAATATATGTCGACGATATTATATTTGGATCTACTAACCTGTAAATTTTGTAAGGATTTCTCATCCCTAATGGAGTCCAGGTTTGAGATGAGTATAAATGGGGAAATGAACTTTTTCCTCGGATTACATGTCAAACAACTTGAAAATGGGATATTAGTGAACCAGTCGAAATATACTCTTGACATTCTCAAGAAGTATAAGTTAGACTCTTGCACGAGTATCGTAACTCCCATGACTTCAAACTGTAAGTTAGACACTGATCCTGCCGGGAAAAGTGTCGACAATACAACTTACAGAGGGATGATTGGTTCTCTACTCTATCTTACAGCTAGTAGACCGGATATAATGTTTTCAACATGTCTTTGTGCTCGTTTTCAAGCCGACCCAAAAGAATCATACCTAACTGCGGTAAAATGCATTTTTTGTTATCTTAAGGGTACACCCGATCCTGGTCTCTGGTATCCAAAGGGAACCAATTTTGATCTTACCACCTTTTCAAATGCTGATTTTGCATGTTGTAGAGTCGATAGGAAAACCACTTCAGGCAGAATAAAATTTTTGAGTGACAGACCGGTGAGTTGGTCTTCCAAAAAGCATAACTGTGTTTCCACATCCACAGCAGAAGTTGAGTACGTAGCAGCTGTAAGTTGTTGCTCTCAAGTGCTGTGGATGAGAACACAGTTACGTGATTATGGATTTTCGCTAACCAACATCCCAATATATTGTGATTTTAGAAGTGTGATTGCTATTTCTTGCAATCCCGTGTAGCACTCATGAACGAAACACATAGACATCAGGTATCATTTCATTAAAGATCACGTAGGAAAGGAACAATTGAGCTATATTTTGTAGGCACTGAATTACAACTCGCCGATATTTTTACTAAGGCTTCAGACGAACCTTGTTTTCAGTTTTTAGTATCACATATCGGAATGTTGAATCCACCTTCTAGTTAAATTTCAGATATTTTTTAAAATGATTCTATTTTAAACATATAAGTGTTTGAAATTCCTTTATTTAAAAAATATATGTTAAATTTAAAGGTTGTGTCTCAAAATTAAGTTCAATATTTCTTTATCTATGTATATTTTTAATGTTTAATGATTCTGAAAGTTGCTATGTGAATTGTTCATTGTTGAGTGGGACGCTAATAATTTCCAGGTTTCTCTGTATTTCAAAGGGTCAAAAGGTTCTAAAATTAGATCTATAAATGATAATTGTTTAATTGAGGGGGAATCAAGTTCAGGATGTTTTGTGTATTTTAATTTAATTTTCACTTTTCTAACAATTTTATTTTTGGGATAAGTAATTTCTCAGAAATCACAAAAAGATTTTATATATTATACAGTATTTTTTAATTTTTCAAAAACTCAAAAAGATTTTATTTTTAATGACCTAGATAAAAATTTTCTTTGTATAGTTTTAAAGAAAATCACAAAAATATTTTTCTTGGATCCTATTTTTATTTACTTTATTTTTGCTTTGTTAAAGTTACTAGATTAAATAATTTAGGGATAATTGTGCAAAAAACCCACAACTTGTCAGTTTTTCGTGATTAAAACCTCAAACCATTTTTCGTTGCATAGAAAACCCCGAACTAACTAAAAATCAGTAAATCAAGGTTTTATCAATGAGTAACCGTTTGAAACCGGTTATTAATTCTACGTGGACCGGTGAATAACCTACGTGGAATGCATTTTAATTGTTGAACCGGTTGCCAAGTATTACACATCACTTAAACACCCGTTGATAATTTTTAATTGTAATTTTTAAACGTGATTACATCATCAACGGGGGTTTAAATGATGTGTAATATTTGGCAACCGGTATTAACAATTAAAATTTATTCCACGTAAGTTATTTACCGGTCCACGTATGATTAATAACCGGTTTCAACCGGTTACCAATTGATAAAACCTTGATTTACTGATTTTTAGTTAGTTCGGGGTTTTTTATGCAACGAAAAATGATTTAGGGTTTTAATCACAAAAAACTGACAAGTTTGAGGTTTTTTGCGCAGTTATTTTAATGTTAAGTTTAGTTATTCAGTTAAGTTTAGCTAGTTTAATTATGTCTTAGTTTCTTTTTATAGAAAATCCAAAAAGATTTTTATTGGGCTCATTTTACATTTTAATTATTTTTTAGTTTAAAATAGTTAAGCCTAAATTTTTGTGTTAAGATCGGTTTCTTTAGCCCATTTCCGTTTAAAACTCGCAGATCTTCTCATACCCGACCCGACCCGCCTATTTAATAGGCGGGATTTCTCTTTCTTCTTCACGAAGTCATCGCTTTTTCTTCCACTCTCTTTCTCCAACACCCAAACGACCCCCAAATCGCCATTACCACCGGAATTCAAGCTCATTTTGCACTCGTTTTTCATCATTTTTCTTGGTTTTTCTTGCATTTGCACTGCCAGGTAACACTTCTATTCCTTTATTTTAGCTTATAACTTCTTTTCTTGTGTTTTTAATTTTTGAATTTTTAAGGGTTTTACATTCGGTTTTTTGCTTTTTTAGGTCCTTAAATCAGTTCATTATAACTTAGTGTAGTACCAAAAAATGTTCCCTATCTATTTTAGCATTAGGATCTGCATTTTCATGCATTTTTATGAATTTTTAGAACTGTTCACGTTTGCATGTGCATGAACACATTAACTGCAAATTTGACTAAGTCCACAACTCGGATCCATCCGAAATTCGGATGACTCCCACTTAGGCAAACTTTCAGTTAAGTGTTTCACTTATTGGACCCACTCGAATTTCGGGCCCATCCGAAATTCGATTCAGTAGACATCACTTAGAAAATTTACAAGTATACTATATGTTGCACCCGAATTTCGATTCACCAACCGAAATTCGAGTGGACTCATATAATATTACTTGTATGTTTTATGCAACTAAGTACCTGTCTCGGCCCAGAATTTCGGGTCCACACGAATTCGGTTCCCATCTGAATTTGTGACATTCATGTTTAGTTGCTAAGTGTTCACTACTGTTTACATCATCCGAAATTCGGTTCACAAGCCATATCTTAGTTTCATACTTAGTTTTTAAAGTTACATGCATCATTCCATCCGAATTTCTATCCCACCAGAAATTTAGATCATTTCACCTGAATTTCTGTTGCACCCGAATTCGGTCCTTCATTCATCCGAATTTCGGATGAACCGAAATTCAACACTTAGAATTTTTTTTAATTTTCCAATTTTTGCATTACACTAAATTCAAAAACAACAAAGATATTCCATGTCCTATACACCACTGATTATAGTTAGAACAAGGTCGTGTTTGGTTCGCGGATTTCGCAGGATTTGCATTTGAAATACCTTGAAATACCGCGTTTGGTTCGCGGATTTCATCAAGGATTTTAAATCCCGGGATTTTTAAAATCCCACCTCCCTTTGTTTTTGAAAAACCCGGCTCCCCCCAATCTTTTTAAATCCCATCTCAGTTGCATTTGCCACTTTACAATAATACCCCCACAAATTAATAAACCCTACCTACGTGAATCATCATCAGACGCTTCGTTCTTCCTTCTTCCTTCCGTCGCACGAATCGGTACGTATTTCTTCCCTCTTTTTGTCACATCCTTGCTTTAAAACATGCTTGCTTATCCCAGGAATAATAATAAATGCATAAAGCTAAATAAAACATTATAAGTCTTGCACTACACGTGCTACAAGGTTACAGTATTAAGTTGCTAAAAACATCACTATTAAAATAAAAGCAGCTACCCAGAACCCAAGACATCATAAAGCTATACCACAAGCTGAAAGTGAGCTAAGTCCTCTGGGCAGATCAGATAATAGACCTAAGCAGAAGGTCCAGCTTGTTCTTTACCTTTTCCTGTAAAAATTGTGAATAGCAACTGTAAGCTAATGCTTAGTGAGTAAACAGATATTCATGAATGCATGTAAAATATGAGGCGAAAGTGCCTAAAAAGGCTGTTATGCTTGCTTGCTTGCTTGCTTGCTCATTTGCTTAATACCCAGAAAGAACGCTGCACAATTGAGACATTTCACGCAGAACGGAGATGCCACCACTATGGGTTTACCGCTGACAGATGATCAATCTGTGATGCGGGGCTAGCTACCCGCATAATGCTCAAGGGATAGTGGTGAACATCAGAATTGCTTGCTCGCTAAATATAATGCTTATGAGATGCACAAAGAAACGCTAACACAAAGTTTGCTGTATAGTATGCAGAACAATAAACAGATAGCAGATAAATATGCATATTAATAGATCAAATGTAAGATCCGGCTAAGCTGGGCATCACCTGTACCACAGTGTTCGCCTTCACTCACAAAAGTCTATTGAATTCCAAAGAAATCATATAGAAGCAAATTTATGTCTCAATTTCATATAAAACATGTAAACAAGAATAACTGTTACTCACAGTACTGAAAATGCTTGAAATATTCTGAAATGCTTGCTCGGGCTTATTTACGCTTTAAATTGCTTTATAACGCTTGCACTTGCTTATCTAGGCTCAATATATATATTCTGGCACTGGCTTTGACTCGCAACTGGGCTAAACGGCTTATGTATAATATCTGAAGTTTAATATTACAGAACATGTGCTAAATTAATATTGCTAGCTCAATATTCCAATATCTATAAGCCATAACTTCTAGCTAAATATTTTGCTATTTATTTTGCTAATTTATGCGTTGTTCGTAAATTTTATCAATTAAATTCGAAATTTAGGGGCTAGATTCGAATCTGAGCATCAGATTCAAAGACAGATTCAAACCAGGGGTTAGCTTCGAAGACAGATTCGAATTATGGGGGTTAGATTCGAACCTCATTCGAATCTGAGGATAGATTCGAAACCCATATCTCGAATCTAGCTCTACTCGAGTCTGTTCTTGGCATTTCGAGTCTGTTCTATACATACTCGAGTTTGTTCATAACTACAGCTTTAAACATGCATTTTCAAGCCTCAAATCCACAAATAATCTAAGTAATAAGCCTCGGTTTAGTTATATTATACATAATCTACCATATTTTAGCTAAAACTCATATGAAATCAGCTTTCAAATCGCCTAAAATGATAAACTCGAAATTGTAGCTTCAAAACCGAAAGTGCAGAAAACGAAAAGGACGATTCTTACCTCAAAACCGTATGAAATCTCACATGCAATGGTAGATTCGAGTAGTACACTTCGAGACCTTTCCGTTAACGTATAGAACACGAGATTTGGCCGGTCGGTTTGGGAGAAAAGCTAGAGAGATGTTCGATTCTAGAGAGAGGAGCTCTGGAGTTGCTAGAATAGTTTTGCAAAAGTGAGAAAATGAAGCACCCAACTCCTATTTATACTAAAACTCGAAATTACATCATTTTACGCAAATTGCTCAAAAATACTTAAAATAAAATACAAATAAAAGCAAGGTGTTATACTTTCCTCGATTTCTATGTATGTTTGATGTATAAATCTGATTCGTATGTTTCTCCCTTCCTGGTTCCTTCTTCCTTCTTCCTCTCGCCTGAAGCTGGTTTGGTTCCTCTCTTTCTCGCACAGATAGGTACGTATTTTCTTCCTCTCTTTTCTCGATTTCTATGAATGTTTGATGTATAAATCTGATTCGTATGTTTCTCCCTTCCTGGTTCCTTCTTCCTTCTTCCTCTCGGCTGCATCTGGAATATATTTTGATGATGTTTCTGATTCGTATGTTTCTGATTATGTTTATGCATCTGAATATGTTTCTGATAATGTTTCTGTTTTTTGGAATATATGTGTTTCTGATTTTTGGAATATATGTGTTTCTGACTTTTTACAAAGCTAGTGAAACAACAATATATGATATTTTGATTTTTGTTACAAAGCTGATTTTGGAATATATTTTGATTTGTTACAAAGCTGATTTTTGGAATATATGTACTTGTTTATGAAATTCAAAGGAAATTACTTGTTAATTGATCATTTATATTGATTTTTGTTGCAAGAATTGGCGCGCTTTAGTTTAACCACACGCCAACGTAAAGAAAAGAGAACAGAAGATGGTAATATGTTGCTAGAATCGTGTTATGTTCTCAGCGTTGTTTTTGTCATATTTTTTTTATCTTTTTCGATGTTGTTAGTCAAAAGGAGAAACAAACCTAGAATTCGAAGCACCTCATCAAAGGTCGATCGGTATCCAATATTGCATAGGATTGTTTATGAAAGTGATGCCATGGCCATATCCCAAATTATTTAGAATCGAAGATGTTTTACAAAATTGTGTCTCATGCTTGAAACACTAGGAGGGTTACGAGCAAGTAGGAACATTGGTATCGATGAACAAGTTACGATTTTTCTTCACATTATTGCTCATAATGTTAAGAATCAGGTTATAATATGTCGTTTTCATCGTTCGGGAGAAACCATTAGTAGACATTTCACTCGAGTTTGCAATGCGGTTATAAGATTGCATTCACATTTGCTTAAGAAACCGGAACCTGTTCATGAAAATTCTACCGATCCAAGATGGAAGTGGTTTAAGGTATATACATATTTTTTTAAGTTTTTATTTCATAAGGTATATACATATTCATTAGAACTATCAATTATAATGACCCATTTTGTTTTAATTGATTTTCTTGTCTAGGAGCTTTAGATGGAACATACATAAAGTGCTTAGTATCACTTGAAGATAAACCTAGATATAGAACAAGGAAGAATGATATTGCAACAAACGTATTAGGGGTGTGTTCCCATGATATGTAGTTTATCTATGTATTAACTGGATGGGAAGGGTCAGCAGCTGATGGTAGAGTTCTTCGAGATGCTCTTCTTAGGCCACATGGATTGAAAGTTCCAAGACCGGGTATGTAAATAGATATCAAAAGTATAATTTAAATAGTTTGATAGTGAAATAACTACTATACAGGTTATTACTTGGTTGATGCCGGATACACAAATGGAGAAGGCTTCTTAGCCCCTTATAGAGGTCAAAGATATCATTTAAATGATTGGCGTGATGGACACCAACCTGTGACGGCCAAAGAATTTTATAATATGAAGCATTCATCTGCAAGGAATGTTATCGAAAGGTGTTTTGGGATCTTGAAAGCTAGATGGGGGATATTAAAAGATAACTCGTATTATCCTATTAAACTAAAAAACAAGATTATTATGGCATGTTGCCTTCTTCATAATTATATTAGACAAGAAATGCCTATAGATCCATTTGACAATGAAATGGAATTGGACGAAGGTACCGGAGATGTTGGACTTGAAGAAGGGGATAATATCAATTCAACTGGTACTTCAAATGAGTGGACGTCATTTAGAGATTCTTTAGCTCAATCTATGTTTGAATCATGGACGGATTCACATTAATAATACTAGCATCTTGTTGGTTTGTTGGTTTGTAATGACACTTGAATATTTGATTTGTAATAAAACTTGAATTGTGGGTTGTAATAACACTTGAATTGTTTGTTTGTTATGATGTTTAAATATTTGGTTTGAATATTGATGATATAGGTATGGCGAGCCAAATAAGGCAATATCGACCATGGACCACCATTGAAGAAGCAAAGCTTGTTGAGGCTTTGGTGAACATGGTTAATGAAGGTGCATTTAAAGCCGACAACGGTTTTAAATCGGGTTACTTACAACATTTGGAACAAGTGCTAAACAAAGCACTACCAACTTCCGGCTTATTAGTTAAGCCACATATAGAATCAAAGATAAAAGTCATGAAGAAAGATTGGCAAATTGTTCATAATATGATTAGTGGCTCTAATACTAGTGGATTTGGGTATGATGTCGTAACCCATTGCGTGATTGCCGAACCGGATGTTTGGGAATTGTATCTTAAGGTACATTATATAGTTATTGTTTTTATGTCTTTGTAAATTTTCATAACAATATATTAATTTAATTTAATTTTAATTTTATGATATGTAATAGGTTCATAAAGGAGCCTCAAAATGAAAAAACAAACCGTTTCCTCATTATGAAGACTTGTTGTTGTATTTGGAAAAGATCGGGCCACCAGAAATGGAGCTCAAGATTGTATGGAAATGGAAGAAGATGCGAACAAAGAAGAACAAATGCAACAATTATTTGACGAGTCTGATGATAATATTGAATCTAATCAAATTCCACGTAGTCGTTCAAATGCACCGCAAGAGGTGACATCAAAAGGTAAGAAAAGGAAAAGCCAAGTAGATCCATTTATTGACGTATTTCAAGATGCGGTTAACTTTCTTGGAGAGGGACTTAATAATATGTCAAAAAAGATGGGTAAGGGTGTAGAACGAGAAGAAGAGTTTGACAAGCAAAGTTCCATGATCACAAAGGAAATATCAAAGATTCAATCATTGACTCGGACCGAGAAGTTCAAAGCATGTGAAAAGTTACGAGCCAATGTTGAAAGGATGAAGTGTTTTTGGGATCTAGAGGATGCGAAAAGAGAGGAATACGTGAGGTATGTTTTGGAGAGTTAATTGAACTTGGTATGTAGTCTTTTGGTGACATATGTTGGTGACTTTTGGTAGAAACATTAACTTGGTATTTAATCTTTTGGTGAAGTATTTTGGGTTCTTATTTTGGGCCAATTAACTTGGTAGAAACACACTTTGGTTGTGAGGAATATTGCCATGTAATCTTTTGATCCTATATTAAAGTTAATGATATTGATAGAATTATGAATTAATTGTTGACTATTGACTTGTTTGTAATTTTTTATATTTAAGAGATGTAGTATGAATAAATGATTTATAATTAATCAATAAATTAGTTAAAGTAAAGTAAAATTAAATTATTTATAATTATATTAACAAATCATTCAAGAAATAAACAGACAAAAAAAATTAATATAAACAACTGAAGGGTAATTATGTCATTTATCAGGTAAACAATCCAAATCCTTTGACAGATTTGCAAAACAAACAGGATTTCAGAAATGCAAATCCTGTTAAATCCTGCAAACCAAACGTCTGACAACATTTAAAATCCTGATAAATGAAAATCTCAGGCAATGCAAATCCTCTGACAAAATGCAAATCCCACAAAAAAAATTCGCGAACCAAACGCCCCCTAAGTGTTTCAGTGAAAACGTTTATTCTAACATTGGTCTCTCAACGATCGACTTTGGACTTTATTCGGTAGAAGTTACATTTTACTGATAAAAGACCTGATGCTATAAACAGAATAGACGGTTTCAAATTCACGCTTATTTCAGACTTAATATCAATGCTTCATTCCTTTACAAGTCTGTTACACTAATGGTGTTGCATTTTTACAGGATTAATGGATCATCAGATCATGTTAACCATTCCTCACCCTCCGATCCCAAATAACAATGCCTAGCTGCCAGAAGAATCCCTTCTCTCATCCGCCCAATTCACTGAATATGCACCACACAACTGGTAGCTAGACCTTTCCATTCTCTGCCACGAAGCCGAGGATATCACATTCGATATTCTCAAAGGCCACCCAATAACGCCCTTAAGGTCGCTATTGAGGAGCAGCATACCGCCCTTTTTTCATTTTAAAGGGTTAGGGTCTTGCAACTCAGGAGTTGCCACCAGGACCCTAATCAGTCCACGCACAAATAGCCGCATTCTTAGATAAAATCGATGATCTTAAATGCTGGTACTTCTAGTTCAAGAGCAATTAAATGCCAGGTTTGATCGCTGGAATCTGCTGTCATCGAATTACAGTGCAGACCCCAGGCTGAAACCTATAAACGTAAGCATGATGATCGGGACGATCCTGATCATCTTGAGGGGGAGAAGCGCCCATGGTTCAGCCTGAGGGAGAGATGTTGATTGTAATGGGGAGCAGATGCGGAACAAGAAGGGTATGGGGAAGGAAGTTCAGGGGCTCAGGAAGGCCCAACAGAGTTAGATCCACTATCGGCTATGGTGGAATATGACCCTTCATATGAAAGAGTTGAGATTATATTGGTATCCGACACTGACTCCGATATTAATCAAGACTATCCATTGATTGAACCTAAGCCTGAGCCGGAGTCACCCCAGAAATCATCTTCTTCATTTGAATTCTTACTCCAACCCACGTTCCACAAGACGAAATCCTTTCATCCATAAAAGCTCCCACCCCTACACAAATAGAAACCCCTGCAGTCCAAGAAATCCCAACAGTCCAACCAATCCCTCCTACCCAAACTGCTGAGACATCAGGCCCCAGAACTCTTGATTGCTTTGAATCAAAGGCTGATGTAACTCCAAAACACGACATCAATGATTTAGAATGGGTAAGGTGGTACTCTAAAGGCAAAGTTTTGACTATGACTGAAGAAAAGAAAGAGGCGTTAAGACAGGGACCGTCGGGGTCGTATTCTCAAATTCCTGGAAGCTCCTCCAGCAGAATTAGAGGAACCCCCGGTTCAGGGCTTAAAATAATTTTTGAAGAAATTTCCATCAATATAATATTTGAGTTATTAATACAATATTTAAGACATGTTTGTATTGTTATTTTTTAGTTGATTTCTAATTTTTTTTTATAATTATAATGTCCGTGATTCTTATGTCAATGACCAGGAGCGGACCTATGTGGTCCCGAAGGTGGCACGTGCTACCAGCCCCTTCCCCAATAACCTCATTTCATAACTTAAAATTTTAATGGTGCAACAGATAATTGTTTAAGTGTGTCACTGTACTATTCAATTATCAAAAAAAAAAAAATTAAGTGTACAACTTAATTATACAATTTTATAGCCTCAAATCAAAACAAATAATTTAAAAGTATAATGTCTAAAAAAATAAAAAATAATAGAAGTAAACATACTTTTAAAACTCAATCATTTAACCAAACCCAAAAACTCAATATTTATAAAAATCATCAACCCAAAACACATTTTTGAAACTCAACCTTAACTCTTATATCCAATAACTCAAACCCAGTTCAAATATATTATACCACAAGTCCAATTACTAAAACTCAATTCTAATATATTAAAAGCCAACCTTAATTCATAAAACATTTATTGGTCCAACCCAACTGTTGTAAACGTCCTAATGATAATCAACACGCAATCTATTGATTTCAATACAAAATCCAAGCAAAAAGAATGATAACACTCAATTTCTGTATTTCAATAATGAGAGAATATTGTCAAGAAATGTGGCGGCCGTATGATTGCACAAAAAGGGAATACGACAATCTTGTGGGAAACCCTAGGTGGGGTTTCCCTTAAATATTTATTACAACTATGAAACAATTACCATCTGCCCCCTCTACTTCTAATAACACTAAAGTAAATTACAAATAAAAGGAAATACTAGATATAAATTACATGGAAATAAAACTAATTAATTATTTCAAAATACATTCCACATGATCGAAATTTAAAGTCTAACAATCTCCCTCTTTTCGATCACTATGGATGACGACGGGCATGATCAGTACTTTCTCTGAGGCCAAGGACGACGTCGAATCGTCGAGTCACTTGTTTGTTGTGTAGCCTTTCATTTATTAGTTCGATGCCACTGAGGATGTCTTGTATTTTGTTTGGTCTTCTTTTGAGTTTCCAGACTGGCTGAGCATCATATTCATGAATTCTTTTGCTAAGTTCAGCTCTTACCAGTCTTAGAGGGTGTTTGGATTTGCGTTTGAAAAAGTGCTGTAGCGTTTTGAAAACTAATAATCAAATAATAGCTGTAACAAAAAGTGCTGCAGGAAATGTAGTGTTTGGTTTAGCTTCTGCTGTTTGATATCATAATTATCAAATAATCAGTTTTAAAAGTGTTTGGATTTGCGTTTTTACTTGTAAAATAACCAAATAATCACTTATTAAGCAAATAAGCTACATTTTTTAACTTATGAAAAAGTGTGGTAAGATTAACGCTAAACGCAAATAATCACTTATTGACATATGCAATCCAAACACTTAAAACTAATTATTTGCGTTATTGTAACGTAATAAGCTGATAATCTGGTTAATAACGCAAAACCAAACACCCTCTTAGTGTACCATCAGAATAACAGGGAAGGTTCTCGAAGCGCATGAACTTTTTGTGCCCTTTCTGGTTCAAAAATATGACCCCCTGCTGGCCTCCCAAAAGGACTTTATAAGCCGGATAATGAATTCATTTTATAATTTTAAGTTTCTTTAAAAATTTATAATTTTTGGATAATCCGATATCCGATTTTGGGATAATCCGAAATTTCATATATTCGAAAATCGGATACAAATAGTAAATTCCATGTATCCGATTTTCGGATCATCCGAAATTTGGATATCCGAAAATCGGATAATTGAAAATGAACACCCCTAATAACCATCATTTTTTAGTATTTTTATCATACAACTTGCTAATTAAAATTTAATCTTTTTTATTATTATTCTTAGGTGTTGCGATTAAAAGATTTAGATTTAACTGTTAAAATTAAAATTTTGAAAGAGAAATAAAACTTGACAAGAAGGAAGGTAATTGATAGGTTAGTTAAACAAGATTGATAGGTTAGTTAAACAAGAGCGTGGAATTCACTCTTTTAATAAAAAAAAATAGTAAAAATAAGTTGATCTGCTTGATAAATTTATAAAAAAATGTGTTTTTTGGAATAAAAACCCCTCTCGCATCTCATCTCAAAATCTCAATTTCACGGCCTTTTCGATCTTCGTCCCCCGGCTTCCACCTCCGTCAAACCCGCCGCCGTCCGCCAAATCGCCGTTCTTCTGACCACCGTCCGCTTGTATGACGGCCAGCCATCAATCGCTCTTTTTCTCACTCACGCAGACCTCTCTTACTCTGACTCGCATACCTCTCTCTCTCTCTCTCTCTCTCTCTCTCTCTCTCTCTCTCTCTCTCTCTCTCTCTCAGACACACTTTCTCTCTCTCTCTCTCACAGACACTTACCTCTTTCATCAACAGCATCGTTAGTGTGGTAATCTCGAAATTATGGAAAGTAGTAGTGGCAACGTAATTTTATCGAAAGGGATTCAGAATCCATTTACTTTGAAGGTAGGTCAAGTATTTACTGGATTTGGCGTCGGTTGTGGTCTTGGTATCGGCATTGGCAGACCTATTAATGTAGGTACGTAAGTGCTCTTTATCTATGTCGTTATTTCATCTATGAATTGTGTGTGAACGCTGCTGAAAAACAGGATGAAATTTGGGGGAATTTTTAAAACCTAAAGATGGGGAAAGCCATAATAATACCTGTATGTTAATTTCTAAACTATTCTATGCTTTTATTATTATTTTTTTGTAAGTGAATCATTGCTAGTTACCAATTTTGTGGAAGTATTTTTGAAAATTAAAATGTGAGTTTGTTTTGTTATTGTATCTTGATTGCAATCTATGGCTATGTCCGTTGAGCTTTGATAGATCTTGAAGAAAATATATGCTATATTTGATTGGAAGGTGTGACTCTGTTTGAAATAAAAAATGTACTTTTGTAATGTTAAGCTAAACATTATTATGAAAAATAGTACTTTTTGTAGTCTCTCTAACGCGGGGTACCTTCTTGAACCTATATGGTTATGGGTAAATAACTAAATATACAGTCTGAAAGTAGAAGTTATTTCACATAAACTTATAATTACAAAGATCTCATGCAAAATTTTAACATGAGTGTAATATATTTGCAATTTTACCTTATTTATGATTGAAATTGTATAATCCACATTAATGCACGAGTATTTGCCTAGTATGCCTGTGTTTAAAGCTGTGTTTTAAAAAGCGCGCCTCAGGCTCAATGAGGCGCGAGGCTCATTGAGGCTCAAAGCCCTGCACAACACAAGCTGTTGCGAGCGCCTCCTTGTCGTTTCATTAAATTTGGTTCAGGAAAGAAGAAAATGAGTCCCTCCTTGTTTAACTGTTAAAGTAATTCAAGTTTTGTAATGAAGATTGTGTATATTTTCTGTATTTTGGTATACTAGATTTTGGTATTTTACATTTTTAGTTGTTAAAGTAGTATTATTTTGTTATCATATACGAATTATGATACCAAAACAAGTGCGCCTCACGTACGTGATGTGCGCGCCTCACATAGCGCCTCACGCCTCGGGCTCCAGAACCCTTTTCGCAACGGTGCGCCTCGCGCTTTTTAAAACCAAGGTTTAAAGTTCACCTACAACTTAAGTTAGATTATAATCGTTTTATCAGGTGCAGTACCAGTATTAAATCAAGTTATGGTTGCTGCTAGAGGAGCGTCAGATGTTTTTTCGGGTGTTGGAAGACACGTCAATCACTCTGTAAGCTAATGCCATTCTTTTATCGTCGTATATTATTCCAAGGAAAACGTAATCGTCCATAATCAAATTCATTTATAAACTTTCAGTTGAGAATGGTTGGAGCGAAAAACATTCAAGCGGGCATTGGGTGTGGTGTTGGTGTTGGCCATGGTTTTGGAGTTGGTATGCATGTTAGATATTGAATAATTATCGGTACTGTTTATTTGTGTTGTTTTCCTAGTAGTCTACAATCAAGCTCAAATCGTTCGTTAGTTGTAGTTTTTGCGTATTTATTTATTTCTCACACAACAGAAAATAAATAATGTGTATGTATGCAGGCCTTGCTATAAAGCCTGGGGTGGTACATCAATTACAAACTAGTCTTGTGGTATGTGACTTCCTTTGGATATAAAGTTTTGTATTTTCTGTAACCGAAGTTTTCCATCTTATGCAACTCCAAACTTTCTAGCAAGCCGCCACAAAGTTGATGATGAAATTTGGAGTGACGTCCAACTTGACAGCTGTTGCTGGAAGCACTTTTCCCCATGGCAATACCATGAATGATGCTTTCACTAAACAAAGTCCACTGGGAAATATGATGAACTTAGCAGCAACAGGATCTACATCTCAAGATGGAGACATAAACGCAACGATGAAACAAGCGAAATCTTCATTGTATGAGAGTCGTACAGAGAAGGTTATCAACAATTTCTTGCAAAGACCTATAATAGAAGTTAAACCCAGTGAAGCAAAGAATCAGGTATGCAACAACATTTTGACCTATTCTTTTGTGCCTTGACCGAGAACTTTTTATTTAGGGCAAATTACAAATTTTGTCCACGTGGTTTAATATAAATTATGGATTTTGAATGTTAACTTATCACACCCGAGGACCGAGGTCTCTATTTTAAAGTTTTGTTTATGACCATATTGCCTTCTACAAAAGGACAAAATTAGGTAGCCGACTTATATTTATTTTTCAATCAAACAAAAACACCTGATATCATATATGAACCAAATCATATATCTGTTATGTCAACCGAAACCAAATCATAGATCATTACAAAAAACCTCAAGTCATAATGTCGATAAGTGTAAATCGAAAAGAAAATTGAAACCCCTGTCTTCATCATGAAAAAGAAAAAGTATGTGAACTACATATATATGATGCATGATTCAATATACTTAGAATATGCGAATGTACATGGAATTTATATATAATCATTGTAATGTTAATTAAAACATGTTTATGAAAAAAAAAATGTATTTTTAAGAGTTGTACCTTGTGGTGCATTGCATAACAGGTGGTACTCACTTGAACCTACATATATAAAATAGGGGTGTAAACGAGCCGAGCCGAGCTCGTGAATAATTTTTGAAACTCGGGCTCGACTCGTTTATTATATATTTTAATTAATTTTTTAATTAATTTTTATATGATCTTTTTATATAATATATATAATCTTTTATTTTTACATATTTTATTTATTTAATCTATATATTATATATTTAATATATTAAAAATATACTTATATATAGGCTTGTTTAGGCTCGCAAGCTTGATATGTGAATCCCGGGTTCGAACTCGTTTATTAAATGAGCTCGAATTTAGGCTCTGGCTCATGTAAATCTAACTTTTTTTTGAGCTTTTAACGAGTCGAGCTCGAATAGCTTGGCTCATTTACACCCCTAATATATATTTATTTATTTTACTAGAATTTGATATATGATTTGTTCAATTTGTGCATATCTAATCCATATATATTTAAATGAATTGATTTTCAAGTCATGTATTTGTAGGTTGGTCACTTGCAGTCTGAGGACGTTATCCAATTGGTATAGTTGCAACTTACACATTGCATATGAAGACACATTTCACCCACAGATACATTGTAGTTTGTTTTGTCTTTTGAAGTCAAAACATGGTACTAGAAAGTTGGATTAGTTCGTTAAATTTTGAAAAAAAAGGAGTTATTAATTTGTGAGTTATGAATAGCAAAATAATGAATGTTTGTGTTGTGGTACATAGGTTCTAAAACAACAACTTGCTCTTGAGAAACTTAAAGAAGAAAATGACAAGCTTCAAAAATTATTAGTGGAAGACTTTAAAGTTTCACCATACAAATTCAAAGTGAAGGTGAACTCGTCTTCAAATACATATACATGTGAAGATTGTTTCGAGTGTCGAAGGAAACAAAGGAGAAATAGAAGGTAAGGTTGTCAAAATTTTGTAATCATGTAGTACAAAATCAATTGTTTGAAATCCTAAAAAATGAATGATAACATGTATGGTTTGGGTGGGTATTATATCGTTTAGAGGATATTACTGTGAATGTACAAATTAAGCAGTTTTTTTCATATAAATCGACATTATGATTGTATATTAATGCTGTGAATGTATATTTTGTGTTTTTAAATCCATAAAATAATGTTGTTGAATACACAAAATAATGTGGTAAATATATGATTGTCAAAAATTGTGAATGCACGAACTATATATGAATATTCAAATTTGATCGGTAACACTCACTATAATGTATATTCACAACATTGATATATAGTTTATGTATATCAAACGTGAGTATACAGTTTATGTGCTTGTGTGCATGATTGCATATACAGTCTTTTGGTGGCCTATGTATGTCTACTCATACATATTTATTTTTTATTTGATGTTTGGATTGGTTGTTTTTTAAGGGTCAATTACTATTCTGCAATAACTCATCACTTCATTTGGCTCTATTCTGGTTTTAGTTGCTAGATTTAGTCTTTAAAGCTTCTTGTTTTGGCCCTGTTCTTTTTGTGTTTTGGTTGTTTAGTCTATTGGGTGAGGTTTGGTCTTAAAGAATGGTCTAAAATTTTTTTTGATGGGTTTTTCTTTTTGTAAGTTGTAACTTTTGCTTCTTGTTAGCTAAGTTGGAGTTTGGTCTTGTATTTTGTTAGTTTTATTTATAAAATTTATCCGTTACCCAAAACAAAATAGCTCTGGACGAAACTTGAAATATCTCTTCTCGTATTTTTGAATCGATGTGAAGAACATTGCCTATGCCTTATACTACCGTTATCGATCAATGAAAACTTTTGTTCTCCCTCCTTTTTTGTTTTAATTAAGAACTTAGTATTAGGGTTTTTTAGTTTTGTGTGGTTTTTATTTGGGTTGTGTGGTGTTTTGATTCAATTTTTGTTTAGGGTTTTCAAGTTTTAAATTTGGGTTTATGTATGGGATTAGATGTGTTTTGTGTAGATTTTTATTTAGGGTTTCAAGTTTTAAGTTTATACGTTAAATGTTGGTTTAAATGTCGATTTAGATCTCTTTTGTGTTACTATTTCTTGGAGTTATGCTTTTCATAATGGATGTGTTGTGATTTTCTCATTTTTCATTTTTTTTTTTGGATTTCATTAGTCATCAACAGGGGTTGTGATTATTATTATTTTTAGAGTAAATTACATAAATGTCTGTGGTTTATAGCAAATTTTAGATTTCATTTCTAAGTTTGAAAATTTATACTGATAGTTCATATTTTGAAACGTTGTCACATTTTCAATCCAAGCAACTCCATTTTTTTAAAATTCTGAATTTGCCCTTACAAAACTTATGGTCCCTCGCCAATTAATTTAGTTTATTCTTTATATCTAATTATTTGTATATTTATAACTAGTTATTTGCCCATGTATTACATGAGATATATTTATAAAATAATATTTTTTAAAAAAATATATCAAATTAAATTAATATATTACAATCATAAATTTTTAATAATTAAATGCTAATTTTAAAATTCAATAAATAAATTATCTAATCGATATAAACTATAAAATTATAATATATAATATACGAATAAATAAAAGTTTTACTGAGTGGAATAGAAGGTTAATCCATAGATTTTTTAACTATATATATAGATTTATTAAATGTTTTAATTAATAAGAAAATAAAATATCATAAATAGTTTATAAAAAATAATCAGAGTTATTAACTTTCGTTAACATTAGAATAGAAATTATGTTAATAAAATAGGCAGAATAACAAAATTGAGATGTCACGAGAGAGTGACATGTGGCAAAATTATTTTGTTTTATTAATAGATAAATTGTTTAATTAATAAGTAATATGTTACTTATTAGTATAACAAATTTAATTACAATTTATTTATATATTTACCTAGATATTAATAAGTTTCATTATTATTATTGTTGTTGTTGTTGTTGTTATTGAAAGATTTTGTGTGCTCGATATCAGTTAAATTCATAACCAGTGTATAGGGTTACACACACGTGCACCACCGAACCGCATACTTAATGGACGATTAAGTCAATCTAAAGCCAAGGGACCAACTCGTAATATTTGATATTATGGATGGATAATATATGTAGGATAACTAGGGTTATGGTTCCCCGCGCGTTCCTGCGGGTTTCCGTCATAAATATGTAGTTTTTATTGCTTAAAATAAACTATGATGTTAAAAAATAGAAACATGTTCAATACTTCAATGATAGCAACAACGTCAGTGCATTTGTGTGTTTAAACATTAGTGGGTTACATGTTTTTTTTACGAATTTGGTTTGACTCAATTGATTATGTCTAAAGTATATTTTTAGAATTTTATATGAACAAAACAATATGTTTTCATGTTTTTATGGTTTCGCCTCTCCATTTTATTTTTTCCTAATAAAGTCCCTTAGGTTATTATTTTCTTTCTGGTCTTGAGAAAAAAAAATCAATCATGTATGTTCCACAAAAAAAAACCAACATGTTTTCCATGAAAAGCCCTCAAACTTAATGACTTTGTTGGCAAAAAATAAAAATTCTGAAAATTACAAACAAATAAATATCATGTGGATTTATTGATAATTAATAACACGGTAGGCTATACCGCAAAAAAAAAAAAAAAAAAAAAAAAAAACATGTTGGTTTTATATATAATAAGCCTCTTTTTTACACCACAAAGTATGAATAACAAAAGTTGATATTTTATATGAATCTTGTGAGACAAAACCAAAAAACAAAAAACAAAACAAAATGAATCACAATAATTTAATTCTTTAATTTGAGGTGGAAGCGAAAAATGTCAATATTTAAATATGTAATTACATATTGAAGAAGTTGATGTACAAATGAATACTTTTATTTACAATAAAATATAAAAAATGTTGAATTCAATATTTATAATTTAAAGAGTTTCATGTATAAAATAAATAAATTTTGTGTATAAATATAAAAAACATAAAAATAATCAAATATAATACTGTCCACTAATAGAAAACATCATTGGTGATCCATCCGCGTCAGTCCAAACCAGAAGGGCAACTATAAATGAATGCTTATTTTCAAATTTTTTGAGTAAAATAGAGCCCAAGAATGTAAAAGAAACTCTTCTGGACGTTGATTGGATTGTGGCGATGCAAGAAGAACTCAATCAGTTCGAACGGTTAAAGGTCTGGAGACTTGTTGAGCGCCCAAAAGACAAATCCATTATAGGCACGAAATGGATCTTCAAAAACAAGAAATATGAACATGGTGCCATCATACGAAATAAAGCTCGTCTCGTGGCCAAAGGATACAGCCAACAAGAAGGGATTGATTATGATGAAACATTCGCACCAGTTGCACGAATTGAAGCTATTAGAATGTTTTTAGCTTTTGCCGCTCATAAAAATTTTACAGTATATCAAATGGATGTTAAAACTGCGTTTTTAAACGGGGAGCTAACAGATGAAGTATATACATATCAACCCGAAGGGTTTACTGATCCTTCGAAACCTGATCATGTATATATTTTAGATAAGTCACTGTATGGCCTTAAACAAGCACCTCGTGCTTGGTATGATGCACTTTCAACATATCTGTTGAGATGTGGATTTACAAAAGGTGCAGTTGACACAACCCTGTTTATAAAACGTCAGGGGTCAGATATCATAGTTATACAAATATATGTAGACGATATAATATTTGGGTCTACAAATCCAGAATTTTGTAAGAAATTCGCATTTTTAATGTCCCAAAAATTCGAAATGAGCATGATGGGGGAAATAAATTTTTTCTTAGGATTACAAGTAAAACAATTAACTGATGGTATTTTTATCAATCAGTCAAAATATATACAAGACATGTTAAAGAAATTTAACATGGTCAATAGTACTCCTATGAAAACTCCCATGGCTCCGGATTCAAAGTCAAAACTCGATGCAGACATCTCAGGAAAACCTGTTGATGTAACTCATTATCGAGGTATAATTGGGTCATTAATGTATTTAACAGCTAGTAGACCAGATATTATGTTTGCTACATGTGTATGTGCTAGATATCAGGCAAATCCTAAAGAATCACACTTAACAGCTGCAAAACGAATTTTAAGATATCTCAAAGGAACTCCAAATCTTGGTTTGTGGTATCCTAGAGAATCTTCATTTAATCTAACTGCTTTTTCTGACGCTGATCACGCAGGTGATAAGATGGACAGAAAGAGTACGTCTGAAGCAGTACAGTTCTTAGGTGACAAACCCGTATGTTGGTCATCCAAGAAACAACATTGTGTTTCATTGTCTACAGCTGAAGCAGAGTACGTTGTTGTATCTTCCTGTTGTTCTAAGGTGTTGTGGATGAAGAGCCAACTGCGTGATTACGGGTTTACACCAAAGAAAATTCCAATATATTGTGATTCTCAGAGCGCGATAGCTATTGCATCAAATCCGGTGCAACATTCAAAAACAAAACACATTGACATTCGGTATCATTTCATAAAAGATCATGTAGAAAATGGAAATATAGAATTATATTTTGTACCTACTGAATATCAACTAGCTGATTTGTTTACCAAAGCGTTAGATGAAAAGCGGTTTAATTTTTTGGTATACAAATTAGGTATGTTGAATCGTTAAGATTTAATAATTCAGTAGTTTCAAAATTATAATTTTAAAATTTTCAATTTTTTAAGTGATTTTTATCTGATGTTAAATTCATGAATCATAAAAAGTTTATATTCTTTAGAATTTAACAAGATCTGGATTGTAATGTGCAGGGGGAGCAGAAAAGAAATTTATCTGATTTTGAGTAAATCTGATAAAAATTATCTGTTATTTTGTAGGGGGAGCAGAACTGAGAAAATGAATATACATTTGAGGGGGAGCAACTTTCAGAAATCCAAGGGGGAGCAAATGAGTATTGTTAATATGTTTAATATTTTTAATTTTTTTTTTTTGTTTTTGTGTTTTCATTTTTGTTGTTTTATGTGTGCAAAAATTTTTTTAGTGTGTATTTTTTTAAGTCCATTTTAAATTTTTTTTGAAAAACATAATTTTTTTTTTTGTTTTGTGTGGTTTTAAATTTTTTTTTGAAATTCAAATTTTATCTTGATATTTGTTAATTTTGTTTTGTTAGTCACAATTTTTTTTTGATTGAAAAGAAAGGTAGTGGGGTTGGGCCGGGTTTTCCAAATTTGAAAACTTAAAATGGGCCGGGTAAATTTGCCTATAAATTTGAATTTTCAAATTCAAATTCATTTTTCCGGAAAATATACTACTTCATCTTCTCCAACAAGATTTCTTCACTTCAAAGAAACCTCAAACCCACAACCGACATATTTTCATCAAAATTGTGTTTAAATGGCATCTCCAGTACAATCTCAGAACTCAAATTCCTCGGACTCCCATTCATCATCAAATAATACCCTTGTATCTACCCCTGTTCGGTCTACCTCAGTTGCCCGTCAATCACAATCAAACATCATCCCAGATAACCAGCTAGTAAAACCTAAACATTGCCTTCCATCCGAGATAATAACCATCGTCTAGATACCAAGGTTATTAAAGTTAGTCATCCTATCATTGTTGACATTCTAAAAGGCCATCCACTAGGTTATCTGTTTCAATACAAACCGTCTATTCCACAAGTGTATCTACAACAATTTTGGCACACTGTCAAATTTGTTCCTGCTGACGGAAATCATCACTTTAAAGTGACAATTGATCAGTTCAAGACAAAAATCACTCTCGCAAGACTTCGTCATAATCTATTTCTTCCTAGACGTATAGACACTGTTAACTTCCCAGAGTTGGCAGACTTTGAAGACTTTGTTTCAGATGAGGAACTGGTACATGATTTAATCTGCTTGGGCTACTCAAAGCCACTACTGAAGAACTCAAAGTTTCATAGGAATGGTTTAAATGGAGAATGGTATACACTATTTGGAATCATAAATAGGTGTATGACTTCAAAACACACAGGCATTGACAGATGCAGTATTCATTGTTTGAGGATATTTCATGGCATAGCATTCAACAAGCATTATGATTATGCTCAGTGCATATGGGAGGATTTGAAAGAGATTGTGCTTGCAAAAACTACAAATAGAGCAAGAAAATTTGTTCCGCTTCAGAGATTCATACAGATTCTTATCCGAGGGATCCTTCGTGCTAATGAAAATATTCCGAAGCGAGCCAATTCTCAGAGATGTCCGGATTATGTTATGATGAGCCTACACGAAGTGCCGGACTCCCCAAATGCAAACATTATGCCAATTCCAGAGTCTTTGCTTAAATATGCGGATCAAGAGAGTGAGAATGTGAGATTATATAGAATAGATCATGCTCCGATAGAGACCCAGGAACCGGGATCTCTTAGCCCAGGAGCCTTAAGAATAGAGGAACCTCAGCAAAGGGGCTGAAGTTCAGGTTGCCCATTCTGAGAGTGAGGGAGATGTTAGTGTAAGGGGTGGTGAGGAAGAAGCTGAAAAGTCAGATTCTGAGAGAACGTTGTCAGATATACAAGAAGAAGAAGGAGAAGGAGATGATGATGATGATGATGATGATGGTGATGATGGAGGTGATCATCATGAGGGAGGAGGAATGATGATAGATATTGTACAAATTGCTGCAGAGAGTGTGAGGGATACCATGACCCTAGAAAGCCGGGAATTAACCACATCTACTGTTAGCTCTCCTATGAGAGTTAGCATTGAACAAGTCAGTATCCCACTGACAATTGCACACCCAACTATCCACTCAGTCTCCTCTCAACAGGAGACTGTTTCAATTGAACACAGGGATGAACCACACAATCTATCCGAAAGTCACTTGGACTTAATGGATATTGAAACAAGTGCACAACTGCCCGTGTGTACGACTTCTTTTCAATCACCGAGTCTAGCTCATATACAGTCTAGGACACTTGAGTCACCTTCATTTGTTGAAGTTAGTGTGGTTGAACTTCTTCCCACTGGAACATCCTCAGTAACGGAAGCATTTGTTGCTCCGTCACTTGAAGAGGGTGGAAGTCCAGTCAGAGAAACAACACTACCAGCTCTGAGCACTGGCAACACAGAAGTACTTTATACAAGTTCGACTGCTGTGACAACTGGAAGTCTACGTGACCCAGTGGTGACATTATCCCCATTTGTTACTGAATCAACCTTGACAAGTGCATTGAATGAAGCTGTATCTGGAGTAAATACGCATGTATCTAATCAATTAGCTGAGGTAATGGCCCAAATGACAAACATTCAGAAGTTTTTAAAGGGGAAGGATGTTGCAGAGGAATCGGTTAAGCAATCCGAGTCAAAACAAGCTATTGATGAATTAAAGGAAGAATTGAAGGACTTTGTATTTGAGCAGTTTGATGAAATGAGAGAACGCATGATCAGCTTGGAGAGTACTGTGATAACCGCGTTAGGTAATCTCTCAGAAAGGGTGGCTGCAGTAGAAGAAACATGCAAGGCTCAAGCTTCCTCATCCAAGAGGAAACATGATGAGCATGACGAGGACTCCGATGATGCTCCTCATGAGGGGGAGAAGAGGAGAAAGCTTGATGAACCAACGTCTGAGATATTAATGATTACATATCCAGAAAAGGAGCCGGAAGTTCAGGAGAGAGAAGCTGGGGGCTCAAAAGAATCAGCTGGTGAACAGAGAGAGCTGGGATTGATTCTTCATGAAGATGTTCCAATTCCTTTGAACATTCAGTCTGATATTTATCACTTTGTTGAGTATATTGATTCAGATGAAGACGTTCAAGAGAAGATTCATGAGCTAAGTATTCAAGGGACAGGAGAAGAGAGAGAGGAGTATATTGAAGTATCTGAAGATGGATATAATTGCTTTGACTGATGTAGATTTTAGAGCTGAAAGAATTGAGGAGGAGGAAGTGTTAGTTGAGGAAATTTTGAAGGATGTTGAATCGACACCAACGGTTGAAAAGCCTGAGGTGGTTGTACAAGTTAAAGAGGAATTCGAAGAGTTTCAAGTTGAGAGCAGTGTAGCTCAAGAAAAAGTTGTATTAAATGAAGTTGAAGTGATGGATATGTTTTTCAACGAGTATGTGCTTGCCGATGAATCTAAGAAACAACATAGACTTAGATTTGAAGCACAACAAGTGGTTCAGAGGGAGATACAAGATATGCTGACTTTGTTGAATAAGGATGAGATTAGCAAGAAGAAGGTGAAAAAGCTTGAGCTTCCAGAGAATAGATATGCTGAGTTTATTAGAAAAAGGAATAAGATGCCATATATTGAAGATATGCTGGAGAAACGGATCTTTTGCAAGAAACAAGCTCCATGCTCATTCCACAAGTTATTCAGAGTTCTAGAGCCAAATATACCTAATATGGTTAACTATGCCAGTTTTCTGAGAAACAAAACACAGGAGGTTGAGAAGGTCAAGAGTGAATTCAGAATAGTTGACCTGGTGAAGATTGAAAAAGAAAGATTTGTCAAGATTTTTTATCCAAAATTCACAGTCACTAGATCAGATGGAAATACTTATGTGTTCACAGAAGCTGATATGTTTAACATGCACTTGGTAGACATTGAAGATTTTTTTGATGAATTGTGCAGAAACAAAAGAAATGAACACTGTAGATTTGCGCTTAAGACACTGTTTCACTTCATGCATACCAAGTTGGTATTGATGTCAGTGCAAGATCTACAGATAGGGGTTGAAAGAGGCATGGGGAAGATCAACATGACAGCGCCTCACAGAGATATCAAATTTGCTGGTGAGCTGAAAGAATTTCAAGTGATTATGGTGAAGCATCTAGCTGTCATGTATAAAGACCGGAATAAGAAGTTAAGAGCAATGAGGAGTGTGGAGCTGAACAAGTTTTCAGATGGTACTCTGATTAAAGTTTTAAGTGGTTTGAAAGGTAAGCTTGCAGCAGATCAGAAAAGAAAGACAAAGAAATGAGCTTTATCTGTTAACGACTGAAGACTCATGGTGGAGTTTATTTCAAAGATTAAATGGAGGCTTTCGGATCGTAAAAGTATAAGAAGATTTGAACAAAAGCTGGGCTTATCGGTTTAACGACTTTGCTATTTTCATCAAAGGGGGAGAATGTTAGGATATGTTTTAGTTGATGAAAACAAAGTCTAGGGACTATTTTGTATTTCCTTGATAGTTAGTTAAATTGTATAAATAGCATCTTTGACTTTCTATTTTAGATATAGATCTGACAGTTGTAATTTTGTACGCATTCAATTCAGAGAAAGGTATTACTGTTCACGAATATTCTACATCATCAGTTTGTAATCATCAGCTCTTCAATCTAATCATTCGGTCAGTATTAATTCATTATATTGTTCTTGATTAGTTCTTATTGTTGATTCATTGGTAGAAACTTAATTTCACATAATTAATAAATAAATAAATTTATTTAAGAAAAAACAATTTTGAAGTATAAAAAGAAAAAAATCAAAATACAAATTAAAATTTATATTTAGGCAAAAGAAAAAAACCAAAAAACAAAACAAAATATTACAAAAGGTGAAAATAAGAAAAAATTTACTTCTTTGATTGAAGACAACAATCACAACATGTTATTCATTAAAATTGTATGAACTATTTTTTCATGTTTTTATATGTATATTTATAGTTTTAAAGATTCTCAATCTTTATTGGCATAATACGACGGTGCAATTAATGCAAAAAACTTCCATGTTTTTTATTTTACTTCGTTTTCATTTATCTTATTTTCTTTTCTTCCAAACAATCTCTATACCCTATGCTAAAACTCAACATTCCCCAATCACAAGTGTGTGTATATATTTGATTTTTTTATTATTATATGTTTATTAAACAGTTTTCATCAGTTTGTTTATGTTATATTTAGTTTTAATAAGTATTCAATTTTTAGTTAGTTATATATTTTTGAATAAGCTTGTGAAATATTGTATATAATTTTTACTTTGTTTGAAAAAATAAGTTTTTATTCGGTTTACGTGATTACTTTGTTTGAAAAAATAAGCTTTTATAAATATTTTTTGTTCTTGAAAATCTAAATGGTTCGTTGTTTCATGAACTTCATCTATTCAACAAAAAATTAAAAAGTGAAATAATTCATCTTTTTTCTATCGGAATAAATTATAGATTGATTAATTGTTTTTACGTTCGGTTAAATTAAAAATCAGAGTTTCTCGTTTTTTCCGAGTGACAACATTTAAAATTAAATCAGTTGACTTTATTTCCAACCGTTTAAATTTAATATGGTTCATCATTTTTTGTGAGCAAAAGTATATAAAACTAATATGCGTAGTCATTTTTTCGTTTGGTTAAATCGAAAATCGATGTTGTTAAATGTTTTTTCCAATAAAAAATGCTAAAAATTGGATTAAGCGGTTGTTTCTGCGATTTAATTATATTGAAGACCGAAATGGTTCGTTATTTTTTCGAGCGAAAACTTTTAAAATTGAAACGACGAACCATTTCAATTTTTCCAACGAAATGGTTAACCAAATGGAAAAAACGACCAATCAAATCAAATTTTTAAGTATTTTCGACAGAAAAAAAATGAATAATCATTCCAATTTTCGATTTGACCAAATGTAGAAAACAACCAAATAATCTAATTATTAATGTTATATAAGAAAAAATGATGAACCATTCCGATTTCCAATTTAACGAAACGGAAAAACGACGAACCAATTTAATTCAAATTTTTTTCGTGTAAAAAATTGGTATGTGTGTGTAGGAAAGTCGTCTTTGAAAGCCACATGAACATTTCTGTATAAATGTAGGAAACCATAGGACCTTAAATGTAGGAAACCAAAAGGAGTATTCTGTAATTATATATTAAAATACAATGACTTTTTTTGCAAAATTTGAAAAGTACAAGGGCCTCTTTGCAATACCAAAACCAACATACCAAAATAGTGCGTTACAAATGTAAGTTATATGAATTATAAATGTTATTTATTTAATACTAGTAGTGTACCCGCGCAAAGCGGCGGTGACGAAATTTTATTTTTCATTTGGCAACATTTTTCTTGAGTTCCATATTATTTTTCTAAAGACAAAGAGAAAAGAAGATTGAAGTCATTGATAATATGTCGTCCTCGTATAGACATAAAAATAATTTCAAATCATCATCAAATCCCTTTGTGGCAAATTACTAAACCGAAACAACGATCGATGACTTGATTATCGCCTTCTCAATAGCAATCAACAATTGATTTGGGTTGTCGGGTCTCTTGAAGCACCTTCCTGACGTGTATGTTAGTCCTGGTGGCATTCATAAAGGTAAAAAGTGACACATTACTTGGAGGTCCTGATTAGAGGCAACTCGTGCCACCGGTCTTGCGGAGCATAGAAAACATCTAACCTACCAACATAAGTTCAAGAATCAAACAAAAAGAAAAATGAAGAAAAGAAAAACATAAAAATGATGTTATACTAACTTCAAAGTAACAACATGAAAAGAAAGTCAACCCGACTAAAACAAAAGATGAAAGAAATATGCATAGACATTAAAAATATATTAAAAAATCATGAATTTCAGGCATGAAAGATGCTAAATCCATACCAAGTCATTAGCAATCATGCAGACCATCAGAGGGACACTTTAGCAAAATAATTCTACAGAAAATAAGCAAAAAAAATAACTCAATTAGTCACACGTCCCGACCAAATATGCTCCATGCCATCGATCATAGATCTATTGCCAGAATCTGAATCTTCAAGCTCGGAGTAATCTAATCCAGTTGCATCAGTAATTGATGAAGGAATAGTAACAGAATGTAGGTGTAGCATGTAAGGTGTAGACATAGAAACAGAAGCCACATTGTTGGATGACTTGACTTCAGTGAATTTATTTGGATGTGTTGAACAAGGCAAAGAGATGTCTCACAGGAGTTCTTTGAGATAACAAAGTTTCATGAATACAGTACTTTCTTGAAAGAGCATGAAAATCACGTATATAATAATCTAGGTAACCAGCTTGGCCCAAAAACCTTGAAACTTCATATAACAGAGCAACAACAAGACCTAAATCCCTGCGAAGGCAAACATATATTAGGTCTAGAATTCCAACAGTGTAGATTGAGCATAGCACATCCAATGTAATTTACACATATTAGAATAGATGCATAAACCACCAAACAATCTAAAACTTGATGAGTAAGAAATGTCATGTGTTATCTTAAAACAATATGTTCTAGTTAGAGACAAAACCAATAAAAATGGCGTCCATAACCAGCAGTAAAGTAAAAAAATATTCAAGTTCACCATGAAAAAGCTATAAAAGTTCCCCCAAATTGGCTATCAAAAACATTTAAAAAAAAAACAAAACACTTTCTATTTTCTGCCAAAAGCAAGGTAAAGTGGGTCAAAAAGTTATATAAACCTATCCCAAAATACACAAACACCTTGCAGAAGTCAAAAACAATTCCACATTATATGCATGTCCCTTTGATTTTCATGCTCCTTGATAAAAAATGTTCGATACAGAAGTATATAAATGTAATTATTTTCTTTTACCCCACCATGAGATCAAAAAACATAGCTTGATGTGTTTCAAATCTATATGTTCATGAATTAATTTTAATCTTTTTGCTTTTAGAAGCATGTATCGAACTTGTAGACTATTTCCCAAAGTAACATCATATATAAATAAATTAAAATAAGAAGATCTAGCATTGATTGCTTTAAAACATAAATTGAGAAATAGATAAAATCATGCAAGTTTTGGTCTTACAAAGAGCAAAGGTATGCACACACACTGATGCAAACACACTGCACACTACACAGCACCAATATGCTTCTGTTTTCCATACAATTTCCAGCAACAAAACACATTAACATATCGCACACAAGGCATTCAAGAAAGAAACGGTAGCACCAATTCAACCTCTGTGCACAAGTAACCAGAAACTAAATTGATGAAATGAAAAACCCAAAAACCAAAAATTTTAAACGGCGGGCAGAAAACATAATTAAAAAAAATAACCTTGGATGATGGCATAACATAAAATCGAAAATTTGAGTCCTTATTCTTCCTCACTGGCCTTTCAATTTGGAGTATAATAGATTGATGTAGACATCCATGTAAGAACATGAGTGAGAAATGGACTCACCTTGAATTCTAAAGATTGAGGCTCTTATCCTTGAAGCATCGCACAACATAAGTATGGACCGATTGGCTATCAATATTTCGAGAGAGAAAGCATCGAACAACAGTATGTAGGAGTTATGTACATTGGGCATGAAATGCATGACATATCAAGCAAGAACCTTACATGATTTGCTAGGGATATTCCACTTAGGCCCTGTTTGTTTACCTCTTAATTGAACCATTAAGAAGTCGTTTTACCTTTAAGTGACTTCTTAACGATTCCATTAAGAAGCAAACAAACAACCCCTTAGAGTTGCAGACTCTAAACTGGGACCAAGAAGCCAATCGCCACAAATCTCCGCCCTTCCAAGGGGATCAAAGATGCAGGGAATACCAGGATTATTTGTATGAAGAGCTGCATCCTTGCATAAATGTATTCCTATTAGGCTCAGTTAGGTTCAATCCAAAAAAAAAGACTTGCTTTCGAAACACGGCACCTGGTTTTCCACATATACCATCCTTCCCATAAAATATAAATTGTAGACATAAAGTGACAATTACAACGCATTTTCTGCATATATACATTTCTAGTGAAATCTTAGTCTAATTTTCTGCATATATACATTTCTGCATATATATACATTTCTAGTTCGATAAGGAGACGACGAGTCTCGTTGTCAGCTTCTCGGAAGTCGTTGGCAGAAAGGAGGCGGTGGAGGAGGTCGAAGAAGGTTGATTGGGCGGAGGTGGAGGAAGTCGACGAGGATGAGTTTGTCGAGGAGAGAAGGTTTTTACTGCAGAAATGGAGACCGTATGATTATTTTTGTTGGATTTGACGATAAATGATACCAACGGCGGAGAGTCTAGTGATTGTCGTCGTCCAAGTGGCGGAGAGTGATGGCGGTAGTTCAAAGATCGGAGAGAATTGGTGGCCATTGGAGACTCGAGAAGGAGAGAAAACCATAGAATAAAGCCTTTTGGGGTGAAAACCCACTTTGACCATCATTATAATAACCCGAAAATTAATAACAATATTAATAAAAAAAATAATAATAATAAATACAAATAACAACATAATTTTAACTTAACTAAATAATACACTTTCAGTAAAATAAATAAACCGGGCTTAAATAATAAAAGAACTAAACGAGCCCAAGCCCGTTTACTAATTAGGGTTAAACTAGTATTAAATAAACTAATAACCCTTAAACAAATCAGTTAAACGGAACCCTAGCGGCCGTAATATCATCGCTGCAGTTCTTCAAGAAGCAAATCAGACGAGTGTTCGTGAATCTTTTTCAACCGAGGTAACAATCTTTTCTAAACTATCTCGTTCTTGTAAATCTTGTAAACATAACGATGTTTGTATCTGAAAAAGATTAAGTAAACCAGATCTATACGAAATAAAAGATAAAATAACGAACCTGCTATTAGAGATTGAGCGGCGGTGATGATGGTGGTTTCGTGACCGGCGGCGCCGCACCAGGGACGGCCGCAATGGCCCTGGTCAGCGGCTGCCGTGAAAGAGGGTGTGTGAGCCGAGATCTCGAGCGAGTGAGAGTGTGTGTGGCTGGTGAGTCGAGCGATGGTGGCAGAGATGGTGGTGCTGTGACGGCGGCGGCGGCGGCGCTAGGTTTTAGGCCGCTGCCGTTGTGGGTTGGCTGCGAGGGCGAGCGAGAGGCGGAGAGGGAGAGTGAGTGAGGGAGAGGAGACGGGAGCCAAAGGAGGTATGTGGTGGTTGTTGCGGTTGGTCGCCGGTGGACGGCGGCGGCGGTCGCCGGAGTGAGGCGGGAGCAGAGACCGAGAGAGAGAATAGTGTAGAGAGAGGAAGAAGAGAGAGAGTGAGAGATCATGTGTGTGTGGTATGTGTGTGCTGGCCGAGATTTTAGGGGGGAGGTGTTGGATCCGGGTCTTTGACCCGACCCGACCCGAAGCTTAATTAATTAAATGAATTTATATAATGTTAACTAAATTGATTTTCTGTTTTTTATTTAATTCTTATAAAACCATTATTCTATTATTAACTCACAATTAATCTTGATTTATTTAATAAACCTAAATATTGTAGTTGGAACAAATATGGATAAATTAATTGACAATTAATATAATAATTATATAGTTAGGACCAAACTTTAGGTTAACCTTTTATTTAATGAATTAATTAATTATTCATAAGTATATTTATGATTAATAACATTTATATGTTATTATTAGATGCTGAAATTATTAATTTAATTTAAGTGAACCGTAATCTAGAGTTGGTTAATTATAAAGTTAATAACTTGTTAAATATTAATATGCAATTGCTAGTGAAGTTAATTGAGACTGAAATATACATTAAAATTATACAAATTAAAGTGGACGGAAAATTACATAAATAATAATTAAAACACCGACTCGATTAATAATGACGAACCGAACTTAATAGTTATTAAGTACAAAAGTATATATTAAAATAGTGGGATTGGGTATCTAGGAGACCAATCTAGTTAATATCTATCGATTCCCTAATTTAAGTTCGTTCTTATAGATCGGGTTGAATCGTAGCGGTTCTGTGGTCATCGTGAATTTTGCTAAGCTGCTATTAAGGTACGGATCCCGTACTTCTTTCAGCGTTATTCTTGAGTTGTTTCGTTGTGTGAATTGCATGCTAATACTTGACAGTCGAACTTTTATATCTTGTGTCAGTTTCCTTAATTATATTATCGAAAACAAATATCGATCTTTATCGCTCGAAAACATTTGCGAAAAAACATACTTTGAAACTGATTATATTTATGGCTTGTTATGGAAGTTGATGATGTTTTGTGAAATGTGGCCCTTTTGTTATTGAAATGATTATTTAAAGTTGAGATGTTTATGCGGGCCTTTTGTGATGCTTGAACCCTAGAAATTAGACAGGAGCTAGGATTACCGAGTGAACTACCTGTGGAGGTACCACAGGCATGCCATTGCGGCACCAATGGCATGACACTTCCGTAACAGTGTGATCGGTTACGGCGTCTCCCTTTTGTTGTGATTATGATTATGAATGATTGAGATTATGTTTATGATCGATGGAGATCATGTTAGCTCGGGATATGAGCTGTTGATTATTTCAGGGAGGCGTATGGATGCATCCTAGGCTATGTTATGAGATTTGCGGAAGTAAGGTGTAATGTCATACACCCCTTCCGGCCAGATGCACTGAGGTGGCGCACTCAGTGTAGTCTTGTTGTGATTATGAGATTGATTGTTGTTTATGATGTTAGGCCGCTCGGTAAATATAACCCAACCCTTGTTGCTTCAGCCATTATATTCTTTGTTGATCTGGTGTGGAGGTGGATATCTGTTTTAAAGAAAACCATTTTCAAAACTTTTCTTTTAAAGAAATTTATTTTCAAAACATTCCTAAGTCTTTAAATTCGTATTCGTTGCACTTGTATTCGATCTCCGTACTGGGCGTTTGGCTCATGCTGTGTTCTTTCTTCCGGCAGGTACTCAGGGGTGATGATGGGCAGTGTGCAGAGAGTTGACTATTGGAGGATTAGAATTATGATAGATATTTTATATTGCTTTAATAAATAAAGTTCGTGAACATTAACTAAGTTGGTTTTGCTTTATTTTGTTATTCGAGATCAGTTGGAATTTATGTTAAGTTTTGGAAGTTTAATAAATTGTTTAGTTTGCTTTAGTTAGATGAGGTAGTTTATTAACATCGCCGGTCCGGTCGGGATCGGGGTGTTACAGTTGGTATCAGAGACAGGTTTGCGATTCCTTAGTAAGCAATAGACTTTGGCCTGTGAGATTGGGTAGACTATGGGTTAAGATTTTGATTGTTCCGTATTCTTTCATTCTTTGCGTTGATCGTTGCGATTTCTTTCGAAACTATGTAGATGCCTCCTCGTAGATCGACTCGCGGCCCAAGGAGAAACACCCGCGGAGATAGGAACAATGAGGAATCTAATGCGACGTTTACTCCCGCTCAGATGACTACGCTGAATCAAACCATTGCTGCAGCCATTGCCCAAGCCGTGCCTCAAATTCTGGCAGCTGGACAGAATCAGGGAAATAATACTAATACTGGGATGGCAGATCAAGCGGAGAATGCTCAGGGACCGCCTACGTATAAGTTGTTGGAAAAATTTCAGAAGCAGAAACCAAATTCTTTCAGTGGGGGGAAGAAACCGATTGATGCAAGGAATTGGATAGCCCATTTGGAAAAGATTTTCGAAGTCCTGGAATGCACTGACAATCAGAAGGTACGTCTTGCTACCTATAAATTGGAAGGAGATGCCCACTCCTGGTGGAAGACCCTGAAAGATGTAGAGGGTGACGGGTTCGTGGAGTCCTTGGCTTGGAGGGATTTTCTGGAGATGTTTTACCAGCAGTACTTCCCAGCGGCAGATATTCAAGCATGCGAGAGAGAATATGCGAGCATCCATCAGGGAAACGATGAGGATGTAAGTGCTTATATGGAGAGATTTGTGCGAATTGCGGGAATAGTTGGTGCTACGGCTGGAACCGCGAAGCAGCAAGCTAATAAGTTCGTATGGGGGCTATGGTATGAGATTCGACGACAGGTAGTCGACAGAAAGCATGACAAGATTTCGGATGCGGCCAACGCAGCAAAAACTGTGGAAATGGAGAGGGCGGACTTTCGTGCCAGTAGGGGAGGTGACCGGAAGAGGGGCCGAGAGGAAAACCGAGGTCAGGGTTCGGACCGAAATGTAAGGTTTCAGTCGGGTCAAAATTTCGATGGGAATAGGAGGTTTCATCAGGGGCAGCGGCAGAATACTGGGAACCATCAGCGTTTTGGGCAGCATGGTCAGTGGCATGGTCAGAGGTCAAATTGGCATGGGGGAAATAACCAGAATAGGAACAGCGGATTTCAGCAGGGAGCTAATAATCAGTTGCCGGCACCTAACATGTTTAGACTTACTGGAGCGGAGCCAGTGAACAATAATCAGGCTATGATTGCGGCATGTAACAGATGTGGAACATTTCACCCTGGGAGGCCGTGTGTGCGAGACAACAGGGGTTGTTATAATTGTGGCCAGCAGGGGCACATGGCTAGAAATTGCACAGCACGTCAAGGGAATAACCATCAGGGAAATCCGAGGGGTAATCAGCGTAATAATAATCAGCCGAATAATGCGGGTAATAATCAGCAGGCTGGTGCTGGTAATCAGAGGGGAAATTCTGGAAGAGTCTTCGCCATCACTGAGCAGCAGGCTGCTAATGCTCCAGGTACGATATCGGGCTTACTCTCTTTGTCGGGCCGAGAGGCTCATGTCTTATTCGATACGGGGTCTACGCATGCTATTATCTCATCATCTTTTGCTCAGCGTGTCGGTTTGATTGCTACGAGTCTAGAGTCTTCTATCTCTATCTCTACTCCCATGGGGAGTTATGTGGTTATTGAATGTATGTATCTCGATTGTCCGTTGTGTGTCGAGAATTTTATTTTTACTGCTCAATTATTACCTATGTCCATGCGAGACTTTGATATTATTCTGGGGATGGATTGGTTGACCGAGCATCGGGTCACTATCGACTGTCAATCTATGCGCGTTATTTTCGGGGATCTCGAGGATCCTAAGTGTGTCTATCAGGGTTTTCGGCCTAGTGGTGTTATTCCGATCATCTCAGCTATGGAGGCGAGGAGATTGTTATCGAAAGGTTGTGAGGGGTATTTAGCTTCTGTTGTCGACACTGCGAAGAAAGGGGTTCCTATTGACGATCAACCGGTTGTGGACGAGTTTGCCGATGTCTTTCCAGAAGAATTGACGGGTTTGCCACCGGAGAGAGAGGTGGAGTTTGCAGTTGAGTTGGTTCCGGGTGCTGAGCCTATTTCCAAAACGCCGTATCGTATGGCGCCGCTTGAGCTTCAGGAGTTGAAGGGGCAGTTGCAAGAGCTTCTTGATCGCGGTTTTATTAGACCGAGTGTATCACCTTGGGGTGCACCGGTTCTTTTTGTAAAGAAAAAAGATGGGTCAATGAGGCTATGCATAGACTACCGAGAGTTGAATCGGGTAACGATCAGGAATAGATACCCGCTTCCTCGTATCGAGGATCTGTTTGATCAACTTCAGGGTGCAAAGCATTTTTCAAAGATTGATTTGAGGTCGGGGTACCATCAGTTGCGAGTACGGTCAGAGGACATTCCAAAGACTGCTTTTCGCACCAGATACGGTCATTTCGAGTTTATGGTAATGCCTTTTGGTTTGACCAATGCTCCAGCCGTATTTATGGATCTGATGAACCGTGTCTTCCATGAGTACTTGGATAAGTTCGTGGTGGTGTTTATTGACGATATCCTTGTGTACTCTAAGTCAAGGGAAGAGCACGAGGAGCATTTGAGGACGGTCTTGGGGACTCTCAGAGAGAAGAAGTTGTACGCTAAATACTCGAAGTGTGAGTTCTGGTTAGAGCGTGTGGCTTTTCTGGGGCATGTGATATCAGGTCAGGGGATTGAAGTGGATCCAGCAAAGGTAGAGGCTATCACTAATTGGCCGAGACCTACTTCAGTGACCGAGGTGAGAAGTTTTCTCGGACTAGCTGGGTATTATCGTCGGTTTGTGGAAGGGTTCTCGTCGATAGTGTTGCCATTGACTCAGCTTATCAGGAAGGGAGTGAAGTTCGTTTGGTCAGAAGAGCGATAGAAGAGTTTTGAGGAGTTGAAGAAGAGGTTGGTGTCAGCTCCAATTCTTGCGGTACCGTCTGAGACCGGAGGTTTTCAGATTTACAGCGATGCTTCGAAGAAAGGTTTGGGTTGTGTGCTTATGCAGAATGGGAAGGTGATTGCATATGCCTCTAGGCAGTTGAAGCCGTACGAGGTTAATTACCCAACACACGACTTAGAATTAGCTGCCGTGGTATTTGCGTTGAAAATCTGGAGACATTACCTGTACGGAGAGACTTGTGATATTTTCACTGATCACAAGAGCTTGAAGTATATTTTCACGCAAAAGGAGCTTAATATGAGGCAGAGAAGATGGCTCGAGTTATTGAAAGATTATGATGCCAAGATTCAATACCACCCGGGGAAAGCTAACGTGGTGGCAGATGCCCTCAGTAGGAAAAGTTCAGGGAGTGTGGCGTGTTTCGTTACTCAGCCTCACATTATCAAGGACTTGGAGAGGATGGAAGTAGAGTTGCGTGCAGGCAGAACAGATGGAAGTTCGGCTCACCTCAAAATAGAGCCTAACCTGGTGGGAAAAATTAAGGAAGCGCAGGGTGAGGACGGTGAGTTGTTGGGTGTCAAGGGAAAAGTAGAGCAGGGGAAACTACATGATTTCTGGGTTGATGACGTCGGTGTGGTGTGGACAGGTAGCAGGCTGTGTGTTCCCAAAGATGCAGATATTCGAGAGGCGTTGTTGACAGAGGCTCATAGCTCGCCTTTCGCTATACATCCTGGTTCCACGAAGATGTATAGAGATCTAAAGAAGCATTTCTGGTGGAATGGCATGAAGAAGGATATCACAGATTTTGTTGGGAGGTGCCTCACGTGCCAGCAAGTCAAAATTGAGCATCAGCGACCGAGTGGCCTCCTTCAACCACTCGAAATACCGGTTTGGAAATGGGACGAAATAACAATGGATTTTGTCACCGGTTTGCCTAGGACGCTGAAGAAAAATGATGCCATATGGGTAGTGGTGGATCGACTGTCGAAAACAGCTCATTTTCTACCGATTCGTGAAAGTATCTCTGCGAGTAAGTTGGCGGAGATTTTCCAAAGGGAGATTGTCAGACTTCATGGGGTTCCAGAATCAATTGTGTCAGATAGAGATCCGCGTTTTAATTCTCGGTTTTGGAAGGGATTACAGCAGGCGTGGGGTACGAGACTTAAATTCACTTCGGCTTATCACCCTGAGTCAGATGGACAGTCAGAAAGGACCATCCAAACGTTAGAAGACATGTTGAGGTCTTGTGCGTTAGATTGGAGTGGCAATTGGGACGAGTATTTGTGCTTGGTGGAGTTTGCTTACAATAATAGTTGGCATGCAAGCATTGGCATGGCACCTTTTGAAGCACTATATGGGAGGAAGTGTAGGACTCCGATTTGTTGGAATGAGATTGGTGAAAAGGCCATTGAGGGGCCTGAGCTTGTTAGGGTGACAAATGAGAAAGTCGAAGAGGCAAAGCGAAGAATGAAAGAGGCTCGTTCACGGCAGAAGAGCTATGCAGATAAGCATAGGAGAGATGTGGAATTCGAACCGGGGGAGCACGTGTTTCTGAAGGTTTCGCCTTGGAAAGGGGTTCGTCGTTTTGGTTTGAAAGGGAAGCTTAGCCCGAGATATATTGGTCCTTTCGAGATTTTGGAGAGAGTCGGCGAAGTAGCGTACCGAGTGGCATTGCCTCCTGCATTGTCACATGTTCATAATGTGTTTCACGTTTCGGTGTTGCGTGGCTACAATTATCACCCGCTTCATGTGGTCCAATATCCGTTTGGTGAGATCAGAGAGGATCTTTCTTGCGAAGAGGAAGCAGTGCAAATCTTAGCTCGTGAGGAACGAGTGATGCGTAATAGGACCATTCCGTTCGTTAAGGTGTTGTGGAGAAATCATTCAGAGCATGAGGCGACATGCGAGCTCGAGGAATCGATCAGAGAGCGTTATCCCCATCTTTTCGGTAATCTAATCATCTCTTAGTTTCTTTAGTTTGATTCCGGGGACGGAATCCTTTTTAAGTGGGGTAAGTTATAATAACCGTGAAAATTTTTTTAAAACATATAAATGTAAAAACACACAACTAATCTAATACATAATAACAAACCTAATAATTGTATCAATAAGCATAGCGGTATGAACTTTGTTTTGGCGATTTCGGGGACGAAATCATTTTAAGTGGTAGGTGTTATAATAACCCGAGTTTAATAATTTGCGATTTCGAGGACGAAATCATTTTAAGTGGTAGGTGATATAATAACCCGAAAATTAATAACAATATTAATAAAAAAAATAATAATAATAAATACAAATAACAACATAATTTTAACTTAACTAAATAATACACTTTCAGTAAAATAAATAAACCGGGCTTAAATAATAAAAGAACTAAACGAGCCCAAGCCCGTTTACTAATTAGGGTTAAACTAGTATTAAATAAACTAATAACCCTTAAACAAATCAGTTAAACGGAACCCTAGCGGCCGTAATATCATCGCTGCAGTTCTTCAAGAAGCAAATCAGACGAGTGTTCGTGAATCTTTTTCAACCGAGGTAACAATCTTTTCTAAACTATCTCGTTCTTGTAAATCTTGTAAACATAACGATGTTTGTATCTGAAAAAGATTAAGTAAACCAGATCTATACGAAATAAAAGATAAAATAACGAACCTGCTATTAGAGATTGAGCGGCGGTGATGATGGTGGTTTCGTGACCGGCGGCGCCGCACCAGGGACGCCGCAATGGCCCTGGTCAGCGGCTGCCGTGAAAGAGGGTGTGTGAGCCGAGATCTCGAGCGAGTGAGAGTGTGTGTGGCTGGTGAGTCGAGCGATGGTGGCAGAGATGGTGGTGCTGTGACGGCGGCGGCGGCGGCGCTAGGTTTTAGGCCGCTGCCGTTGTGGGTTGGCTGCGAGGGCGAGCGAGAGGCGGAGAGGGAGAGTGAGTGAGGGAGAGGAGACGGGAGCCAAAGGAGGTATGTGGTGGTTGTTGCGGTTGGTCGCCGGTGGACGGCGGCGGCGGTCGCCGGAGTGAGGCGGGAGCAGAGACCGAGAGAGAGAATAGTGTAGAGAGAGGAAGAAGAGAGAGAGTGAGAGATCATGTGTGTGTGGTATGTGTGTGCTGGCCGAGATTTTAGGGGGGAGGTGTTGGATCCGGGTCTTTGACCCGACCCGACCCGAAGCTTAATTAATTAAATGAATTTATATAATGTTAACTAAATTGATTTTCTGTTTTTTATTTAATTCTTATAAAACCATTATTCTATTATTAACTCACAATTAATCTTGATTTATTTAATAAACCTAAATATTGTAGTTGGAACAAATATGGATAAATTAATTGACAATTAATATAATAATTATATAGTTAGGACCAAACTTTAGGTTAACCTTTTATTTAATGAATTAATTAATTATTCATAAGTATATTTATGATTAATAACATTTATATGTTATTATTAGATGCTGAAATTATTAATTTAATTTAAGTGAACCGTAATCTAGAGTTGGTTAATTATAAAGTTAATAACTTGTTAAATATTAATATGCAATTGCTAGTGAAGTTAATTGAGACTGAAATATACATTAAAATTATACAAATTAAAGTGGAACGGAAAATTACATAAATAATTATTAAAACACCGACTCGATTAATAATGACGAACCGAACTTAATAGTTATTAAGTACAAAAGTATATATTAAAATAGTGGGATTGGGTATCTAGGAGACCAATCTAGTTAATATCTATCGATTCCCTAATTTAAGTTCGTTCTTATAGATCGGGTTGAATCGTAGCGGTTCTGTGGTCATCGTGAATTTTGCTAAGCTGCTATTAAGGTACGGATCCCGTACTTCTTTCAGCGTTATTCTTGAGTTGTTTCGTTGTGTGAATTGCATGCTAATACTTGACAGTCGAACTTTTATATCTTGTGTCAGTTTCCTTAATTATATTATCGAAAACAAATATCGATCTTTATCGCTTGAAAACATTTGCGAAAAAACATACTTTGAAACTGATTATATTTATGGCTTGTTATGGAAGTTGATGATGTTTTGTGAAATGTGGCCCTTTTGTTATTGAAATGATTATTTAAAGTTGAGATGTTTATGCGGGCCTTTTGTGATGCTTGAACCCTAGAAATTAGACAGGAGCTAGGATTACCGAGTGAACTACCTGTGGAGGTACCACAGGCATGCCATTGCGGCACCAATGGCATGACACTTCCGTAACAGTGTGATCGGTTACGGCGTCTCCCTTTTGTTGTGATTATGAATATGAATGATTGAGATTATGTTTATGATCGATGGAGATCATGTTAGCTCGGGATATGAGCTGTTGATTATTTCAGGGAGGCGTATGGATGCATCCTAGGCTATGTTATGAGATTTGCGGAAGTAAGGTGTAATGTCATACACCCCTTCCGGCCAGATGCACTGAGGTGGCGCACTCAGTGTAGTCTTGTTGTGATTATGAGATTGATTGTTGTTTATGATGTTAGGCCGCTCGGTAAATATAACCCAACCCTTGTTGCTTCAGCCATTATATTCTTTGTTGATCTGGTGTGGAGGTGGATATCTGTTTTAAAGAAAACCATTTTCAAAACTTTTCTTTTAAAGAAATTTATTTTCAAAACATTCCTAAGTCTTTAAATTCGTATTCGTTGCACTTGTATTCGATCTCCGTACTGGGCGTTTGGCTCATGCTGTGTTCTTTCTTCCGGCAGGTACTCAGGGGTGATGATGGGCAGTGTGCAGAGAGTTGACTATTGGAGGATTAGAATTATGATAGATATTTTATATTGCTTTAATAAATAAAGTTCGTGAACATTAACTAAGTTGGTTTTGCTTTATTTTGTTATTCGAGATCAGTTGGAATTTATGTTAAGTTTTGGAAGTTTAATAAATTGTTTAGTTTGCTTTAGTTAGATGAGGTAGTTTATTAACATCGCCGGTCCGGTCGGGATCGGGGTGTTACAATCATATCAATGGCAAAAAGAAGCAATGGTTGATGAATGAAAAGTAGAGGAAGAGTGTTTCAGACTTTAGAATCCATTTCCCAATAAAGCAGTGCACGTCTCAGAGTAAAAGGAGTACATAAGCCGCTAGGCAGCGGCCTTGCCACCTAGGAGAGAACCCCGGCGGCTACACCGCCCCCCTCTGCGGCCCCGCGAAAAATCGTCCCGGCCTGGCTTCCCCTCCCCGCTCCACCCCTCTTCTCCCTTCTTCTTCCCCCTTCTTCTCCTTTTTTTTTTTTGTAGAAACAGTGAAAACACACCACATGTGTGTGTCTCTGTGTGTTTGTATGCATCTCTACTACTAATAAAGCATTTAGCTTTTTACAAGCTACAATGCATAAGGTACAATAAGTTAATGCACGATCTTGATTATTAAAACATACAAGTCACTGATACATTATGTACAACACTTCAATGCAAATAAAATTAAAAAGATCAGACCCATTTTTAAAATATTTAAAACAGATTTTCACTTTTAAAATTTTGAATTCTTGAGATGTGAAATGGCAGCATGCTTTGGGAACACAACTCAATTATTTTCCCCACCCTTCGTCTTCACCTCCAAAACTTCATTTTCACCACCATCACCGTCGCTAACTCGCTACGACCACTACCGGTGGATCTCTGCCTATTGGTTGCGGCTCAACCACTTCAACCTAACTTCCTTCGGCGTAAGACTGCCATAGTTATTGGGACTCTCAGCTATCCTCGATAACGCCGGTGACCGCTGCCGTGACGGTGTATCGGAGGTCATGAAGTCGAACTTCTCATCATCGTTCGTGAAATCGTAACTCCAATCTCTCCAGACTTTATTAGGGTTTTGTTGGTCTGCAGCGGAGTTGAACTTGTAAGCTGCCATATGCTTCTTTGGTAACGGCAACATTGCCGTTTGTAATTTCGATGTCTCTCCGGCATTCACCGGAATCTGGTAGCGACGGTGATGAATGCATAGGAGTAAGAGCTCCCACAGATGGATTTGATCAATGGCGGATTCGTTTTGGGGAAGCAGAATCTGCTATTCTTCAGGTTTGATTTGTGGTTCGCTTTGTGATCATCTATTGAACAATTTTCAAAACTTGTCCATAATATTTGAAGGTTTGAAGAATTTAAATCAAAATTTTGGGATTAAATCGTCTTGGGGAAGCAAAATCTGCTTTCTTCTTCTTTTAATTAATTTTTTGTCTCTATCTTTTTAAAAATGCTATGCTTTTTCATGAGTTTATAGACCTTGATTTTTCTGGTAATTGTAAGTTGTTTGAGGGAATTATCACAGGTTTCAGCATTTGAAATTTAAGACTCATGTAAATATCACTGGCTTCATCCACTTCCATTAAGGTATTAAACAATTCTTCTTTTTTGTTTTGAAATTAAGGTTCAATTTATGTTTTTGTCAATTAACAGTTTCTTTGATGTTCAGAAAATCATAGATTCACATGTCCAATGACCACACAAAATCACCTTCTTATACCATCTCCACGGCTGGTGTTTCTCTCGCTTTGCATAGGCTTGTGAGGTACTTTGTTTCCCAAAACCTCAAGATTCACTTATGGTAGTATAAATGATTTATGAATTTATTCTATCGCTAAATTTGATTCTCGAGTGGAAGCTTTGTTGTTTACTGTTTGTATGTAGTGCATTAAGCAAGGTTGTGCATTAAATAAGTATGTGTGTGTGTGTTTGTATGGTGCGACCGACATAGCTTTTATCTGCAAATGAGCTCCTGCTCTTATTGTGTTGCAGACACAAGCATTACAGAAATTTGACAGTGCCACTTGCTTCTTCTTTGGCATGGAATTAAGTTTTGGATCCTTCCAAATTTGGAAGTCGTTGACATGGATACCTTTTCTAAGTTGTTTCTAATACTTCTATTATATTGTAGTGTTGAGGAGGTTTTAAGCTTAGATGGATAATTTTATAATTGTATTTGTGTTTTATGAGTGAAGTTTCTTGGAAGTTGTCCCAAATGTAATATAATTGCTTACAAGTTTGATTGCTTCAATTTAGTATTTGTATGTCTCTATATTTACTAATAAATGATTATTTGAAGCATATCAGGTTCATGTCACTCGATCCTGACTCTCTCATCTCATCTCAGGTTCTGTCTTTTTATTTCTCTCATCGCACTCCACTTTTTGATTCGTCTGAAGCATATCATGTTCATCTTTCTTTAATCTGAAAGATTTATGGCTAGAGAATTGTAATTATAGACTTGATTAAAGATTTTTGCATATAGACTTTGAAAATTATTCTTTTAACATTGAATTTGAATTTCACCATTTCTTGGAATATGCTCTTGTATTTCAGATTTGCTTTAGGGGTTCCATGTTTGAACTCATAATTTGATTTTATAGCTGTTACATATTTTTCATCTATTTGAGCTTCTTTGTAGCTTTTGGTAGGTCAAAGATTCTTTTAAAGTGTTTTGTTTTTTAAAGATGTTTTTGATAGCCAATTTGGGGGAATTTTTACTGCTTTTTCATGGTGAACTTCAATATTTTTTTTCCTTTAGTGTTTTTTGTCTCTAACTAGGGCTCTTTTGGCAACTGCTATGTGGTTTTTTGGACCTTCATATGATATGATATGATATTCTTTTGTGATTGATTTTGTCTTCGATAGTAGTGTACCTATCCATATCCATATCCATATGATATTGTGTTGTGATTTTTTTTAACTACCTTTAAGATGCACCTTATAAATTTATTGTATCAGCATATCTTTCTTTCTGGGGATGAGTATTAGAGGTCTCTGCACTATCAGGTGTGCATTTCGTTCACTGTTTCGTACTCCTACATTTATATAAATATTGGTGATTACAGAAATTCTGCAGAGATAGCAAGTACACCTCAATACGCACTGGTAACCGTAATATACACTGTGGCTGTTAGTTTATTGACTGCTCTTTATATCACTATTTGTTTGGACTAGGAGTTCCATAAAATGGAAAAGCAGTTAAGTTAGTGATTGATCTATCATTTATTTCTCTGTTTTATTCTTCAAATGAAATGATTAATTGCATATTTAAACATCCATAAGCATTATAATTAGAACACTTGTGTGACCCTGTGGATTGTTGTCAACATTCAGCATGTCGCCAATTGAGTAACTAGACGTCAAAAAAATTGTTGTCAACATTCAGCATGTCGCCAATGCTTACAACAATTACCTTCAGAAGGACAAACTCGGGAATTCACCGACTTCCATTTATTTCCATATTAGCAAAACATCTATTTATGTCTATTAACTTGTTCTGCACCATAAAATTGCTTCATTTCCATTTCTTATGTATGACTAAAGCAACTGCTACTGAAGTCCAAACTTTGCCCTTGTTCTTGCTATTCAAGTTTCTGGTCAGGTTATTGATGAAATTTGTGTTCTTTGGTAAGCATATTCAAGTTTCTGGTCAGGTTTGGCTTTTTCTCTATACAATGCTATTTGTTCTTGCTATTTTGCATACATTTATGCATTTAATTATTTAGATATTACCTTTTTAAGGTATCCCATTGCCCAGTCATAACAAAAAAAGTTGGTGTTTGATCCAAGATCTTCTAATTGCATGTTTGAACTTCAGTTTTTTTTCCTGTCGTTTTCACTTTGGTTGGCCTTTAGTTCTTGGACCAACTCAATGATTATGATCTTCCAACTCCCGACTATCTTGATGATGTCTGTTTAGATGTGCATTTAAATTGATCATCATGACTTATTAGCTGTAATAAGTTTGTAGTGTCTCGAAAAACCGCATTATTTAATTGTGTTTCCTGATTATTGTTGATACAACATAATTTTTTTCTTGGGATATTTTTCAAATATTTTTTATACCAGCATGGTTTTTTTCATTGGATATTTTTCAAATACTGTTGATACCAACATGGTTTTAATTGTTTCTGTCTGATTGGCAATAGCTGGACTGTTATTTCTCTCATATTTTTGGAGCTGCATTTCTTTGACCTCAAGTATGATATGGCGATGATTTATGTTCTTGGGGATATTGGTATATGTGTTTGGTCTTGGTTAATTCCTATCTGGTTTTGCATCTTCTTCAAGCTGTACTGGTCCTATTACCGTGATAGGAATATGTTATTGGACATTATGATTATTTATCTTGATTTTGAATATGGCTGGTATTGGATTTGGTTGAGTTTATTTGACACTTGAATTCAATAATAAGGTCAATTTAGTTAGGCTTCTGTGCTGTTGTAAGTTTATTTGATGGCTGTATATCATTTTGGGTCCTTTATTGAACATATTTGGTTGAGTTTACTTAACACTTCAATTCAATAATAGGGTCAATTTAGTTAGGTTTATGTGCTGTTCTAAGTTTATATGATGGCTGCATCTCATTTTGGGACCTTTATTAAACATATTTGGTTCTATGCCTAGCCTTTATACGATCAACTGGTTTTTCAAGCTTTGGTGCTTTTGATCTATGGAATGACTTTGTTGCTCAGGTGGGGTCTGGTATGAATCCTGGCAAAAGATTTAAAGGTTTTCTCATGTTTTTTAATATATATATATATATATATATATATATATATATATATATATATATATATATATATATATATATATATATATTCTGGTTTAGTTAGTGGCCGGTTGATTCGTTTCTGCTTATTTTGTGGGCTGTTGTTCTTTGTGGGGATCATTGATACCTGAATGATCAATTCAACTTAACTTCACTCACAATTTTCAAACTTGCTATGTGTGCTTGATTGCAAATTTCTATTCACCGACTATAATATGAAAGCATTGACATCCAATTTATATGAGGGTTGTTTCTGTGAGCATCTTGTTTCTGCCCTTTCAACCCTTTTTGTTGGACAACTTGCTAACATACATGATATCGAAACATCATTTGCAAAGAAAGCACATAATATGTTACCCATACGAGTTATGTGGTAGGTTTCTTGGTACTTCAACTACTTAGTACCCATGAATGAAATATATTGATTGGATATTTGAAGGGATTGACATGATAATATTTGCCATTTAAGTGACGTTCTTGGTTTGTTGACTCTGTTTGTAATTACCTAAGCAATGATGGATACATGGTTTGCCCTCTCACATTTAGATTTCTTTGCAGCTCATATTCTTCTATTCTCGCTGTTCATAGGATAGATATGCTTCTATCATCAGCATGATCAGTCCCTCAAGACTCATATTTCTTCTCTTTATTTCCAAAACAATTAGCTCAAGTATTTATGATCTGCTTCCTTAACTGTTGATTGAAAATTGTGTTTGTCTTGAATTCTCCGGTTTATCTTATCAGGTCTTCATGCTTTGTTGGATTCATCTTTAAACCAACCATTGCCGAACAAGGAAGGGGCATACACTATCGATAAAGTGTTGACTAAATAAATTGAAAAGGAGCAGCCTCAGGTGTGTTAAATGTTGGACATATAGCTGCGTTTAGTGATTATGACTGCCTCATCAATGACAATATCCAATATGTGAGTAAATTTATGGTTCTTATCCCTTAATTGGTTTTGTGTAAATGTATTTATTTGTCGAAAGTTTCCTATTTCATTGTTATGTGAGTAAATCACTCTGTTTTTCCTAATGTTATGTGCAGAAAAACAACAAATTCAAATTTTAGATAGAAGTAATTAGGAAGAAATTTATGATATAGAATTGGTGAAGACACTTTTTAATACAACCTCAAGTATTTTTATTTTTTTAATGTTCAATTGGGATTCTACTATGTACTTGAAATCATAATAATGTTGGATGTGTTTTTTTCCTGAACTATTTTTGCTTTAACTTTATGGGTTTGTTGTCATAGAATGTAAAAAATTCGTTTTTTAATCTTTTTTTGTTTTTAGTAAAGAATTTTGATTAGAGATGGGTTTTGTGGATTTATTATCTACTGCTTCTATGCGTGTTCTAAAGGTTCTATTATTAAATTGTTGGGATCTTGTTTTTTTTACTCTAAAAGAATTATCCATGTATTTGAAGTTTGGAAATGTTCAGAGTATGTACATAACTACCTTCTTGTTTTTGCTTGTATGCTTTTGTGTTTTTTGATGCCAATGGCTTGCATTATTCTTTCAGGCACTCCTACATGTTGTTCTTATTGGGAAAATAATTGTTCTTGATCTTTTTGCAGAAATTAAACCTATTTGGACTACTTCAGATCAGTTCTATGGTGTTCCTTATATCTGGAAAGTTACATATGTCTTCTTCTAAATTTCACTGTTTGATCCTTTGCATATTGTTATTTAATAATAGCATGTGCTTGTTGTTGCTCTTTTGTTTTTCAATAACGAGAAACACAATCATCATTTTTATACTATGGTTACAAATATGAACATGGATTAGTGTTGCAAATATATGTGTTTCCGCATTTCCAGACTGATTATCAATAATGAACTGTTGGTGATCTCATTTTTATAGTTACAAGTATGCTGCAGACTGCAGTATGGCTGCTACAATCTTTTGGTTTGTCATACACACATTTATAGGCATCTATATCTTCTGCATACACTGGTACACACACTAGAACAAAGTTTGAGGGTTGTAAGTTTGTAATATTAATTAGGTGGTTCAACATTATTAGTTTGGGTACGCGTTCTTGCAACTCTCCAACTCATGTTATTTTAATGTCTTTTCATTAAATATGTTTCGTTTAACATTTGGTCTGTTGTTACCCCTTCAAGAGGCTTATGTGGATGCAATTCAATTTTCAATTGGACCAGATCATCTCCCTCATTTTTTATCCGCTCGAATAGTTAAGAAGCTCTTTTGTAATTAACTATACAAATATGTATGACAATTTAAAGGTGATTTTACCAACAACCATTTAATATTCTATTTTTTTATACTTGGCTACTAAACAAACATGTTATTAAATGAAAAATTTTTGTCGCCGCCGCCGCTTTGCGCGGGTATAGTACTAGTGTATGTATATATGTATATATATATATATATATATATATATATATATATATATATATATATATATATATATATATATATATGTATAATTGTACTTTTATAATTTTATAATTTTATTTTTTGTTTCTTATCATAGTTTCATAAATGTTTGTATTTTTTTATTTTAGTTTCGTAATTGTTCTTTCGTTCATACAGTTTCGTAATTGTTGCCTAAATACCAAATTTAGACGGCTAGTTTGTATTTTTTTTAATGTTCATTCGTCATTTTAATATTTATTTATTGTTATGTATTTTTTATTTTAATTGGGTAATTTTTAATGTTTAGTTTATGTAATAGTTTTTAAATATTTATGAAATTAATTATTTTAGTTCTAATAATTGTTTTGTTAGTTAAAATGAATTTATGTTAAAAAAAATTAAGAAAGATGGAAAGGTATAGAAAGATGGGTATTTCCACCTTAGAAATATGGAGAAAGGTGGGAAAAGGTGGAGGGAGAAAAGCTGATGTGGCGCTGACGTGTACAGAAAGATGGTATTCGGGAAGTGGACCACTCCCTTCACTCTCAATAAGATTTTTGAAGGGTTTGGTTTCAAATTTGAAATTTGAAATTCTAGCATTAGAAAGTTGTACATTAAGCTTTAAGGAGATGTACCTCTTAAAATTCAGATAAATGCTTAATATAGTGATACATTATGCATAAAGTATTGTTTTTAAGACATTAGATCTAAATGTATTATAAAGGAGTATAGATAGTATTGTACCCGCGCAAAGCGGCGGCAGACAAATAGGGGACAAAATATACAAAACTAAGCGACTATTGATTTAATAACCCAAAGATCTCAGACTGTGGATTTAATAACACAAAAATCTCATGTTGACAAATATGCTAGGACCATAATAAAAGTTAAAGTAACAAACAATTATTCTCAGATTGTGTATGCCTAATGTAATCAATATTAAATTAACAAGCAATTATTCTAAAAAGTAGTTTACCATGCTTGACACATTCTGTACAAGAACTCCAAATTTGAGTACATGGTGTCTGAACAACTAAGTAGTTGTTACCTCGATAAAATATAGTGTGAGTTTGTTTAGATGTAATTCTTACATTTTACAATAGTATAAAACCACTCATGTGTCCATAAATCGATTGATCGTCTATCCCAGCAACCCCACAAATTGGTAATCTGTCTGCTATGATCTTGATCTTGGTTTTCTGATACCTGAAGTTATAAAAAGTTTCGGAATTTTCTGGAGTATATAGAATATGCATAAAACAGCAATCTATTATGCTAAAATGCATATTTTGGTAAAGAACTTCCAAATTAAACTGGTTTTTAATGAAATTTTCGCAACACATCAAAAACCTTTTAAAACAGCATTTCTATAAAAAAAATTACACCTCTTGCTACTAATTTGTATTTTCACTTTTTAAAGTGTAAATCTTTGCATAAAATAGCAACAAACTTTCATTTGACGTTCAATTTTAACAAGATTTTTTGTGAAAAGTCTAAAACACTTAGTAAAGACCAAATATATAAAAATATTTCATCATTAATTGATATTTTATACTTTTGCGTACTATAGCACCAAAGGTTTGTTTAAAATAGCAATGAACTTTCATTTGATGTTGGAACTCGATTATTCTTTTTGCAACAATTCCAAAATCTTTTAAAAATATCAAACTTATATAAATATTTCATCATTTATTGCTATTTCTATATTTAGTACACTAAAATCTCATTTATTCATTAGTTGACTTTTAAAAGCCAAATATGAGACTTTTGTTATTTCATCAATTTTGTCAACTTTATTTACATATTAAACGATATTTAAAGTTAAGAATTACCTGAGAACAACGTATGTTACACTTCTAGGTACATCATTTCTCTTCACCTTCACAAGAACATCAAGAAAAAAGACATTTATATCCTAAACATAATACACAGTTTGTATTTCTAGAAAATTAACAACACATTAATCTATTGGAACTCTTGAATTGAAGTTTGGAGATAGAAGGAGAAGAAGTTGTGACTTGAATTTGAGCTAATAACTCAGTAGTGGTCTTTTAAGTCATATTAATGACAATAGCTAATAATAACAAAGTAGTTTATTTTCACACTTGTCAAATGTGGTACAAAACTTATCAAACAAAGGCATATGTGCCTAAAGTTATAAAAAGTTTAGGTTGCGTTTAGTTAACGAAAACTAGTCATTTTTCAATTTCAGTTTTCAAGTTATAGTTTTTAGAAAAAAACAAGGGATTCTATAAAAAGTGAAAACTTGTTTAGATGATTAAGTTTTAGTTTTAAGAAAAATAAGATGGGTGATTATAAAATAAAAAAAATAGGATAGGTGATGAAAAAGTAAGAGAGAGAAAGAGAGTATTATAAAGAAATAAGGTAGGTAGTAGAAAAGTAAGAGAGAGAATATGAAAAATGGAATTTAAAAAAGTGAAATGAAAATTTATGAAATTGTTGTTAAGTAAACAATTTTCATTTTTATTGAAAAGTGAGATGGAAATTTTGAAAATTTTCAGGAACTAAACGCACCCTTAGTATTTTTCTAGATTGTGCAGAATCTGCCCAAAATACCAATCTAATATGCTAAATTGCATATTATGGTAAAAAAACTTTCAAATTAAAGCGGTTTTCGATGAAATTTTCACAACACATCAAAATCCTTCTAAAAACACCATTTCTATAAAAACATTACACCTCTTGCTGCTAATTTGTATTTTTCACTCGTTAAAGTGTAATTCTTTGCATAAAATAGCAATAAACTTTCATTTGACGTCCAATTTCGACAAGATTTTTTGTAACAAGTTTAAAATCCTTTAAAAAGACCAAATATATAATAATATTTCATCATTAATTGATATTTTATACTTTTGCATATTAAAGTACCGAAAGTTTGTTTAAAATAGCAATGAACTTTCATTTGATTTTGAATCTCGATTATTCTTTTTGCAACAAATCCAAAATCTTTTAAAAATATCAAAGCTATATATATATATTTCATCATTCACTACTATTTCTTGATTTAGTACACTAAAATCTCATTTATTCATTATTTGACTTTTAAAAGCCAAACATGAGACTTTTGTTATTTCATCAAATTTGTCAACTTTATTTACATAATCAACAATATTTAAAGTTGAGAATTACCTGAACAACGGGTGTTACACTTGTAGGTACATCATTCCTCTTCAAAGTAGAGAATATAGAAGTATCACTTGAATGGGGAACCTTCCTAGACCAAACCACCTCTAAAATGGCTTGTTTTAGGCGTAGGGTCCATCTAACAGATCCAACAATCAATTGGACACGCTGGTTAGCCATGTTGACCAAACCAAGCCTAAAACAAAAAAACCAATCCATATTAGATTTACCCAACATCATTTTACTGCAAATATTCTAAATCTGATATTTGGATACTTTTTACAATTTACACATTACCTCCTTTTTTGTCTACGGAAGCCAGGAACCGGTGGTACTGTACGAGCCAAATTTGTCAAAACCTTATCAGATACTATGTGTCTCCTTTTACCTGCCAGCATAATGTCATCATGTCATCGATAAATGTCTATGAATTGAACATTTGAACAGAATCCGAGAGCTAAAATATAAATAAACCCACATCATTGACATCAATTTGATTACATAGGGGAAAGATACCTAGATGATCTCACAAAGAAGAACTCCTACAAAACAACTCTATAGCCTGAACCAATATTGAATGATGACTTTTATGTGATCAGGATACACAACTCTCTTATTCTAGTTTTTGGTTGAGCAGCTCAAATCATTAATTTTACTTAAAGTATTGATGATGGAAAAACCAATATATACATCGGATGGTTAAGAAAATTTGCTTGAAGGATCGAACAAATATCATCTACAATGGTAGCCCAAAAAATATTGTATGGATTTTGAATTCGAATTCTAAGATTTGATCTTAAAAGTAACAATGTGTATCTTTACGAATAAGTGAGGTAACACAATATATAAAATCGCAAGAAAGTTGTAGTACAAAGCATGCTTTCATGCTTAGTTGCATCTTATCATTATCTTGTGACTCTACAAGTATATTGGCATTTTTTACAGTTACCACATTTTCATCTGATATTGAAGCTTCTACATTTGTAATGTATTGTATAAATAACTTCTGAACTGCAATCTGACTTGAAGGGGGTGAGAAATTTTTGCTGTATTCAAAAGGTTTGGGTGAAGGTCAAGGTCACCTGGTTCAACGGCAAGTAGTGGTCTAATCAAAGAACCACTCTTGCGAGAGTTTTGGGAGTCCAATGTTCTGTATAAAGAAAAAGGTATAAAAGATAGGGTTAATATTGAAAAAACACCACGGACTTTCGTTCAATTATCGATTAAGTCACTAAACTTTTTTCCCGAGTATTTAAGTCCCTAAACAAAGTTTGTCTTATTCAAAATTATATATTTTTAACCTGATACCTGCTTAACAGGTAAAATAATTAGTTACTTGAATAGTTTATTATTAAAAAAACTAACTTTCTTTTTCAATTTTCACGATTAAGTCCATGGACTTTCTTTTTTTCTTGTTTAGGTCACTGTACCATTTACCGGTTCGTGACCTGCTAAACAGGTCAAATATATAGTTTTGAATAAGACAAAAATTGTCTAGGGACTTAAACACTCAGAAAAAAAGTACAGTGACTTAATCGATAAATTCATGAAAGTTCGTAGGGTTTTTGCAATATTAACCCTAAAAGATAAGACAAATCATGGACTGACATTCTAGTATAGGCTAAGAATGTTACCAAGTCAAATGAGCTCACTGCTACTCAATTTAACTTTAGTCAAACACAGAATTAAAATATTAAAATACTTAAATCCTGAAGCTTGCAAGCCTTATTGAGCTTATTTCATTTCATAATTCATATATACCCTTTATAATATACAATTGAACTAAGCATATTTCAAATTACACATTAAGCACTCTTTCTTAATACAAAACAGAGGCGAGTCGAGACGGGCTCGAAAGTGTTGATTACTTGATCGATCGCAAGCTTGAAAATGAACGCTCAATTTGAGCTTTGAGTTTCAATGTCAATTCAAGTTGGGTTTGGCACTTTGGCAGTGTATCAGCTCGATTACACCCTAGTAAAGGCAACGATATGAATACTAAAAACTCGGTTCTCGGTGAAAGAATAATTACAAGGTATAAAACCAGATATTACCAAATTACCTCCAATATAAACTTTGTTTGGTAGGGAAGAGAAAATTAACCGATTCAAAAGTTGCATTACCAGATCCCAAAAATGAGAAGAGATTACATGTAAGACCTCCAAAGTTCAGATGCTCATCAATAATAAGCTTCGCAACTCATACACAATTTTCAATCTGACTTGATAGCAAACAAAATGAAAATGAGATTAACAGAAAACAGAGCTAAGAACCATGATGGTGATCTTATATTTATATTAAGAACCTGTCCATTGCAACCCAAGATAATTAATAGGCAACCCAAGATAATTATATTAATGATCCACTGATCCACCCACATGCAACATATCAGAGATTGATTTATATACAAATATGAAGTCAATTATGATACATAAAACAATCACATGTAAAAAATACTTACCCTCAATGTTTTGGCCTATTAAGCATGTACTTCAAATTTACTCCATGCAAAGTTTTGAGGCCAAATGCCCTTGAATTCTGCAACATTTAGAAACAGTCTCTCCCAAGACATAGTAAAACTAAAACAAAACCAATGAGAAAGTAAGTTCACAAGACTTGTATACCAAGTGCATACAACAGAGATTAACAAATATCAATCTCAAAATTAGATAACAATTAATTACTCATGGTTCAAATATCTACATGTACCTTCTTGAACCTCTTCTCCTGCTGCACGTTAACATACATAGAAATGTAAAAACGATTTCATGAGAAGATTCAAAAGTGAGATTAAAGTTAGAGATTACTTAGACAGAGAACAAACAAAGATCAGCAAAAGAGGGAGAGAGAGGCGGGACTCGATCCAGGAATATTTATTACCGGTGTCACTTTTTTAGAGTAAAGTTTATACTTAGATTTTCAAAAAATTTTCTAAAATGAATCGGGTCACTGAAACGGGTTCCCAATACAATATTAACGAATAACAAGATTTTTCCAATTAAAAAAAGTACATATTATACCATTAACCTAAAATTTGATTAAAGGATTAACAAATAATTTTAACAATTTATAAAAAAACTTAAAAATATACACTAAACATTTATACTTTATTATATAATTATATTCAGCAAAATTAAATAATTAAACTATTAAAGAATTAAATAAAATCTCAATTACACTTAAAGACTTAAATAAACATCTCTGTTACAATATTACTCACTTAGCCACAAGCCACTCAAGTCTAACAGTTAACAGAGTGAAAGTCAGATCAGAAAGTAAATAGAGAGAGAGTTGGAGAGATAGAGCTACCGACATACCGTCAAGTGAGCCCCGAGCGCCGAGTGCAGACGGAGATCAGGCAAGCACCGAGCAGCGTCAGGCAAGCATTGCAGATGAGTCGTTCAAGCATTCAGGCGGACAGGCGGTCAGCGTCGCCGGCGTTTAGTCGTTCAGGCGGCCAGGCCGACGTTCAGGGTTTCAAGGTGAACCGTGAGCAGCAAATCTGCAGTTGAAGGCTGAAGCAAGCATTGATTCTTTGATATTGATTTTATATGTTTTTGGGTTTTTCTAAAAAGATTTTTAATTAAAACTCAGTGTTATTTAAATAAATTTAAGTAATAAAAACAACAAATATAAATTAAATTTGTATATTATAATTGCATAAATTTTTCGTGGGTGGTCACTCAAAAAAAAATCTTAGGTGTCACTTAGATTTTTTATACACATGTAACTCTGTATTTTGAAAATTTATCGGTGTCGAGTGACACCTGTCGTATTACACTAGGTCCGCCCCTGACTACGAGAGTAGAGAGATCGAGTGCAACAGCCGACGAGAGGGAGAGGGCGCTCGACGCCCCTGCTTGCCTGTTTGGCTGCTTCTGCTTGCGACAGAGGGCTCCAACAAGATGCGACAACCGACGACGAAGTGAGGGGCGGAGCCACAGTGGCCGGAAGGCGAACTGATGAAGGGAGGGGGGACTGCTTGCTGCTGCGGTGTTGCTGTTGGTTTCATTCTGGAAATCATAGCCGGATACAGAGACAATATATTTCTAGCTTGGGTTTGAAATATTTTCTCACACGCAGTGGAAGTGAAACAGAAAGAGAGTGAGTGAGAGATAAACAGCGTGCAGAGCTTTTGCAGACATTGGGAGAGGAATATGTTCGTTTGTGTTTCCAAAGCGTTTATGTTTTCTATAATTTAAAAATCCGGTCTTGTATTTTTTATGCATCAATTATATATATATACAATTACCATATGTTCTAGGCCAATGGCCGTTTTTCTTTTTTTCTTTTTTTTTTTTTAATTTCAATTTTTCATAACACACCCTTATCTTAACGTTGTCTTTTATTTAGCCCTTTTATTTTAATAAACTTTTGTTTACTCTTATTTTACATTTATTATTACAATATTTTATTACGCACTTAATATTATGATTTTAATTATAATTATGTTTGGAGTTATGATTAATTGTATGAAAAAGACTTTGTTATTCAAATGCATGGAGTAAGCCAATGACATTTTTTCTTTCTTTTTTATTTTAAATTTAATTTTTTCATAACACACCATTATCTTAGTGTTATCTTTTATTTAGCACTTTTATTTTAATAAGATTTTGTTTAGTCCTATTTTAACATTTATTATTACAACATTTTCTTACCCACTTAAAATGATGATTTTAATTATAATTATGTTTACAGTTTTCTATTGAAACTGTTATGCTATGTTTAATTGTATGAAAACGACTTTATTATTCAAATGCACATACAAACTTTTAATGAAACTGCTTTATGATTAAAATGTAAATATTTAATGTTTAGATTTTTTTATTATTAAATATGATAATGTATAACATTGAACACTACTATTATACCGTTGACAAATTCAAATCAATGTATCAGAGACATTACCATTATAAATTTATTTGATTTGATCGTAAAACCAACAAATTAAATTGACGATTAAACCTACTCAATGTCAATATTTCAAATTATGGGTATAAATAAATAATTAATTAAATCTGGTTCCGATATAATTTAATAAGACATTGTTTGTAATTTTAACATTGCAAAACTAGAAACCAATGATAAGAACCAACTAACAGTATCATTTGTCTTGCTTTTTGAATCTATATCAGCTTTCAGTTTCACTCTTCGATCCTGATTAAATTTTGTATCTTTATTTGAATTGCTTGAAAAGTATTTTTGTTCATTTGTTTTTATAGTTATTTATATAATTAATATTTTTGACCCCGCAACAACGCGCGGGTGTTTAATAACTCATTATTTGTACATAATGCATCTTAAACATGTACCTCTTAAAATTCAGCCTAATGCTTTATATACTTGTACTTTATGCATAATAATTTGTTTTTAAGACTATCATCTAAATGCATTATAAAGGAGTATAGATATATAATTCTATTTATGGATAAATCATTTAATATGCTAATGGATAATTAGTAGAATTATCTATTTAGTTTAAATGATAATTATCCATAATAATCTAGATCTTATGGATAGAGATTATAAAGGTTATAAATAGGAGTTTGGTGTTAAATCCCGATGATGCATTTTTTTGGGTGAAAAAACGGCCCCCTTTGCTGCTCTCTCTCTCTCAGTCGAAGTTATACCCATGTCCGGGGTTCGGTTTTCGATCGTAGTGTTGTGATATGTTTATACGAGACGGTCCAGGATGGTTTAAACGTTTTATTATTCCGTTGCACTAAAAGTTTTCGAACCTTTATTGGTATCAGAGTCAACTTGTAGTTGCATAAATCTAATTGATGATTCGTTGGATTTTGTTTATAAATCGGTTGCATTGTTGTGGTTAAAATCGAGCATCGGTTTTGAGATGTATCTCGATCGAGGGTTGCCTAGGCTTTGGAGATTAAATCTCTGCTAATTGCATCGTTGGTACGTTTTTTTTCACAACTTAAATGCTCGTTTTATGAACTTATTAAAAGTCAGATTTTTGTGATTATTGTTGTTAAAAGAAATTGTTCTTTTTTGATGATAATAAAAAAATTTATAAAATGTATTTTTTTATGTGGGTCGATAGTACCCAACATAGATAAAAAGAAGTTTTATGTTTTTTATTTCTATTTTTTATGATTATAATATTCTGATAATGTGATTCGAATTTATTTATTTTAAATCTAATTAAAACTATTAATTAAGGTTTAATATTAATTTTGAATCCATCCAACTTATCATTTATAAATAAGTGTTGATTTAAAGTTAGTTAAATTAACATTATCTAGATGATTTAATTAATAAAAAGTTAGTAATTGGATAATAATAATGTAGAAGAGTTTAATTAATATGAAGATAATTATTAATTTTAAAGGTTGTTTAAATTATTATTTATCTTTGGAATTGAATTAATAAGTTGGTTATTAATTTATTTTGACAATATTAAATGAAGCAAGTTATTTTTTATTGAGATAATTTATAAAATCGATCTAATTAAATAATAAACTAGTTGTTAGTTTAATTTAATCGGTTAATAAATGGACTAGTTCATTTTAAAATTATAAAGTCAACTTATCGATTTATTGAGATAATGGTGTCTACGATAGTCACACTCGGGCTAGGTTGTTGGATTTTGAAAAAAGTTTTAAACTAAAAAAATCTTGCCCCCCCCACACCCCCTGTAACACCCCTCCCGATCCCGGAAATGCCACGTCAATACAATATCATAGGTGGCAATAACGCAACGGATCCATAACACACGTGTCATAGGATAATGCAGATTACGGTTAATTAAAACTTTAAACTTCATACATAAGGGTAAACACAATACATTCATAATCCCGGATTAACAAACATCAGAATCCCGGTCACTAGATACATTGATCCCCAAAACAATTATTACACAAGTTCTATACAAACACAAAACCATCACAGATCTTCAATCTATCTCGGATCTACCTCGGCTGTGGCTGCAGTCCTTTCTGATTCCCTGAACATGTTAGACTCGATAACGTGAGCTATAAAGCTCGTGAGCACGCGAGGGTTGACACTGCACATAAGCACATAACACACAATCCCTGCCCCTGTCCCTGTCCCGATAACCCAACACACATCTCAGGTATAAAGCACAAGTATGAGATCGGACACAGCCCTGTGGGGACCCCTCCCCGATGGACACATCGCACACAGCAATGGTCGGTAATACCCTGTAGCACGGAAGCTACCCGGCTACAGGCCCTGCCGTATATATACGCCCCAAGGACTGTAAGGGACAGTCAACCCGCACGATTCCCCTTCGCGACTTATCGTCCGTATGGAACTCATCACGGACCCCTGAACCGATCTCGCATCTCATACATAACACGTATAAGGAATAGAGCATACCTGGGGTTCACGTCCCTGTCTCACATAGATATAACACGCACAATATAGCTATTCAACTATAACGTAAAAGATGGCGCGCGTTTTAGAAAACGTCTCGAGTACTCACCTGATTGATTCCCCGAAGTTTGGCCTCCCTGTTCGAACCCTGCTCGAGATCCACTAGTCCCTGTAATCACACGGATAGCCCAACAATCAATCGCAATTCCCAATTAACACATATCACATGATTACAACAATTCGGACTCAATTCAAACCCGATAGCCCCACGGAACCGGAACCCGATCAATGCCCGAACTCAACCCAAACCTGACTCAAGGCAATCCCAAACAAGACCCTGACCCAAACAAAACACAGCCCAAGCAATCCCGAAGGAAACCCGACACAATTCGACCCAAACTCAATTTACAAAGTTAAACTCGGATTTTTAATGCAGGCAGTTAGTCGCGCCGCGGACCCCCTGGTCATCGCGCCGCGACACCGCGAAACCTCTGTTCTTGACCTGCGATTTCCATGGTTGCCCAGGAGTATACAACTCCTTTCTTACACGAATTTGACCACAAATATACATACAAAACCATACATACTGGCCCTTATAAACTTTCAACAAATTCCCGATTCATCCCAACATGAACAACAATTTAAACCATGAGATAGGGGTTCTTTACCTTCCTTGAGCTCTAACACAACAAGGATGAAGATGGAGGAGTTAAAACTCAATTCACACAACCAATTCTGGAGCTGAATTTGGCTTCTCTGCTGGAACTCTCTACACAAACACACACTTTCACCTTTAAGGGTTTCACACAATTGGATAAGGCAGAAAAGAGGCTAGTCACATATATACGATCCTATCTCAACCGGTCCCGAACCCATTAACCCGAACCCGATATCACATTTTCAATATCTATGCCCATTTAACCCATTTAATCCCCCGATTCCAAAAATATAATCCGTCCATTAAAATTATAACCAGATGACACGCAAGCCCAATCCCGATATGTATTAATCCACGAAACGGGATATAATTGGACCAACCCAATATTAATAAATTATTTATCCACTAAAATAATTCCACGTACCAGGTCGAAATGACGGATGTTACAAATCCTCCCCTCTTAAAGAGATTCCGTCCCGGAATCTAACTCGAACTCTGGAATAGGTGAGGATATCTCGATCGCATTTCCGACTCGGGCTCCCAGGTAGCGTTGGTACCTTTATGGTGTCTCCACTGAACAAGTACCAAGGCAATCTCTTTATTCCTCAGCTTTTTGATCTTTCGGTCGGTCAAGGCCTCGGGCTGCTCCACATATCGAGCTGATCATCGACTGTAATCTCGGATAAGGGCACATACTGGTCATCCGTAGCCAGACACTTCCGGAGATGACTCACGTGAAACGTATCGTGCACACCGGCCAACTCTGAAGGCAATCGCAGTCGGTAGGCCTGGTCCCGGACTCTCTCAATGACCTCGAACGGCCCAATATACCGCGGACTCAGCTTCCCACGATGTCTGAATCGAATAACCCCTTTCCATGGTGACACTTTAAGCAAGACGCGGTCCCCAACACTAAATTCTAACTCTTTCAGACGGCGATCGGCATAGCTCTTTTGACGGCTCTGGGCGACCCTCATATGCTCCCGAATCACAGCCACCTTGTCACTGGTCTCTTGTAATAACTCCGGCCCGCTGATAGGTCGCTCACCGACCTCGCCCCAACACACTGGGGTCAGGCACTTACGCCCATATAGTGCCTCAAACGGGGCCATTTTTATCGTGGCGTGATAGCTGTTATTATACGCGAACTCGACCAACGGTAAATGCACGTCCCAATTGCCGCTGAAGTCGATAGCACACGCCCGCAACATATCCTCGAGGGTTTGGTTGGTGCGCTCGGTCTGCCCGTCAGTCTGCGGTCTATACGCCGTGCTCAGCTGAACCCTGGTACCCAATTCCCGCTGGAAACTCTGCCAGAAACGAGACGTAAACCGCGTATCCCTGTCCGAAGTAATCGACATCGGAATCCCATGTCGCGATACTACCTCGTTGATATACAGCCTCGCTAACTGATCCATGGTGATAGTACCCCGAACGGCTAAGAAGTGCGCACTCTTCGTTAGTCGATCCACTATAACCCAGATCATGTCGTTCCCGCGGACCGTGCGTGGAAGTCTCACAATGAAATCCATCGTGATGTGATACCACTTCCACTCGGGGATCTCTAACGGCTGTAGATGCCCGTGCGGCTTCTGATGCTCGGCTTTGACCCTGAGACACGTCATACACTGCTCGACATATCGGCCCACATCCCTTTTCATTCCCGGCCACCAGTAAAAGTCACGGAGATCACGATACATCTTAGTACTCCCCGGATGCACATATAGCCTCGACCGATGCGACTCATCAAGAATCAACTGTCGCAAATTCCCAACCCTCGGGACCCAGATCCTATCATGAAACATGAACAGCCCACGATCATCCCTGATCAACGACTCAAGCTGCCCGGTCAGACGCTCCCTTTTCACATTATCACCCCGCAGGCCCTCCTGCTGCGCTATTCTCAGACTGTCGATCAATGTCGAAGTAATTTCAAGCCTCGAAGCCCTGGAAATCATAGTCTGGCCGCATGCCCTACGGCTCAGCGCGTCAGCTACCACATTAGCCCGGCCCGGGTGGTACTGAACCTCGCAATCGTAGTCCTTAAGCAACTCAAGGCTACGGCGCTGTCGCATATTCAGATCTTTCTGGCTAAACAGGTATTGAAGACTCTTATGATCGGTATACACAACGAACCGAGACCCATACAGATAATGACGCCAAATCTTCAACGCAAACACAATGGCGTCCAACTCTAAATCGTGCACGGTATGGCTCTCCTCGTAAGTCTTCAGCTGGCGCGAGGCATAAGCAATCACTTTCCCTCGCTGCATCAGAAGACAGCCCAACCCTGACCCCGAAGCATCACAATATACCACAAAATCATCGGTACCCTCCGGCAAGGCTAACACTGGAGCCTGACATAACCGGGTCTTCAATTCTCTGAACGCACGCTCCTGATCCTCGGACCACTCAAACGGAACGGACTGCCGTGTCAATCTCGTCAACGGCAAGGCAATCCTCGAGAAATCCTGGATGAAGCGTCTATAGTACCCGGCGAGACCCAGAAAACTACGAATCTCAGGCACCGATCTCGGAGGCTCCCAGCTCATCACTGCCTCAATCTTAGCTGGATCCACTTTTATACCCTCAGCACTGACCACGTGACCCAAGAACTGCACTTCCCGAAGCCAAAATTCGCATTTGGAGAATTTCGCGTACAGTCTCTCCCTGCGCAGCACAGATAAAACCTCTCGGAGGTGCTGCTCGTGGTCCTCGGCACTCCGCGAGTAGATAAGGATGTCATCGATGAACACGATCACGAATCTATCCAACATAGTTCTACACACCCGGTTCATCAAATCCATGAAAGCGGCGGGTGCGTTAGTCAATCCAAACGGCATTACAAGGAACTCGTAATGCCCATAACGAGTCCGAAACGCGGTCTTCGGCACATCTTCGTCCCTGACCCTCAACTGATGATAACCCGATCGCAAGTCGATCTTGGAGAAATAACTCGAACCCTGGAGCTGATCAAACAGGTCGTCGATACGTGGAAGCGGATAACGATTCTTCACAGTCACTTTGTTCAACTCCCGATAGTCGATACACATCCGCATGCTGCCGTCCTTCTTTTTCACGAAAAGCACTGGCGCACCCCACGGCGACGAACTAGGACGGATAAATCCACGATCTAGAAGCTCCTGTAACTGAGACATCAGCTCTCGCATCTCTGTCGGTGCCAGCCTATAAGGCGTCTTAGCAATCGGCACCGCCCCAGGAACAAGATCGATCCGAAACTCTACTTGGCGATCTGGCGGTAACCCAGGCAACTCCTCTGGGAATACCTCAGGGAACTCACGAATCACCGGAATATCCTCTAAGGTCTTCTTTTCCTTCCTCGCGTCAACTAGATAAGCTAGGAAGGTCTCGCACCCTTTAGAGACATATCTCTGAGCCCTGGCCATAGACACGATCCCAATATCTCCCTTACGACGCTCCCCATACACAATCACACTCTCACTGTCAGAAATGGGTATACGGATGATTTTCTTGGCACACAGAATGTCAGCCCGTCTAGCAGTCAACCAGTCCATACCCACTATCACATCGAAGCTACTGATCTCAATCGGCAGCAAATCGATCGCAAACTGATGGGAATCTATTTCTAACACACAGCCCCGATAAACACGACTCACTAACATTGAACTCCCATCAACCCTCTCGACAATTAACGGAACAGATAAAGAAGAAGGAGACACACTAAAATACGCACAAAATATAACAGACACATAGGAGCGACCTGCCCCGGAATCAAATAACACACGAGCTCGAAGTCCGTTAAGGATGTACGTACCCGAAACAACGTCTGTAGCATCCCGTGCCTCCTCTGCAGTAGCCTGAAACACTCGTCCGCGGCCTCTCGGAACTGACTCACGGCGGCTGGACGACGGCGGCTCTGCCCTGGTCCCACTTAAACTAGCCCCCTGTACTGCCGGTCCCGGCTCTGGACAATCCCTAACCCGATGCCCTGGTCGCCCACATCTGAAACACAACGGTTCCGGGACTGTACAAACTGAAGCGGCGTGGCCCCGCTGGCCGCACCGGAAACAACGTGGCTGTTCTGATAAACACTGTCCGGAATGGCGCCGGTGACATTTCGGGCACTCCCGATCACCATACGAACTCTCGACACGGCTGCCGGACGCCTGGGACCCCTGTCCCACACTACTCTGGCTCTGCGCCCCCGACCCCTGACTCTGGCCCTGACCCTGACGTCTCGATCGACGATCTCGACCCCGGTCCCTATCACGTCTCTGACCCGACCCTTGCCCTGAAATCTGCCCAAAACCCTGACCTGAAAACTGCCACTGATCCGGACGCTGGTCACTGGGGGCGTCCCCGGAAGATCTCCATACACTGGACAGCTGCTCGGAAGTCCTAGTACGCTGCCTCTGGGATGAGGGCTGCTCCCTCTGCTTGAAGATCTCCCGCTCCCTCATGCGGGCCATCTCAAGGGCTCTAGCAAATGTCGGAGTATCGTGCAACCCCACAAACTCTCGGATATCAGATCGGAGCCCATCAATAAATGCGTCTGCCTTACGGCTCTCCGTGTCAACATGCTGAGGCGCGAACTGTGAATACTCGTTGAATCGATCAACATACTGCTGGACAGTCATATTGCCCTGCTGCAAATGGAGGAATCGGCGCTCCATCTCCCGTCTCTCATCCCTCGGAATGTACTGTAGCTCAAACATAGCCCTAAACTGCTCCCAGGTCATAGCATAAGCGGCGGACTCAGTCATCGACGACTCAATCGATTTCCACCACTGCAAAGCACCGCCCCGTAACTGATATGCGGCGTACCCAACCATATCTCTGGGATCCATGGGCCACTCGGAACGCGCCCTCAATCTCACGCTCCCATGCGATGGCCGCCCCCGGCTCACCGTCACCCCGAAACTGCGGCGGAGCCCCTGTCATGAAATCCTTAAACGATCCACCCCTTTGAGAAGATGACGATGCGCCACCCCTAGATCCAGTCTCGGCATGCTGAATAGCCGGCCCCAAACTCTGACCCTGCTCACGTTCTTGCTCTTTCTGCTTCCTATAAAACTCGGTAAGAACGTCTAGCAGCTCTGATTTCCGAATATACTCATCACTGGGCGGCTTACCCGCGCCCGAACCCTCTCCCTGATCTGCCATGATAATCTGCACAAAGCAAAACGATTAAGCACAAGGGATAAATCACCCAGCATTATACACTAAGCCAGGTCGGTTAATCCGCTATATAATCGCAAAATGATCCCCCATGGACCGGAACAAGGTCTAAGTTAAGCATCCACTAATGATACTCAAGCTTCAAACCACAAGCTCTGATACCATGCTGTAACACCCCTCCCGATCCCGGAAATGCCACGTCAATACAATATCATAGGTTGCAATAACGCAACGGATCCATAACACACGTGTCATAGGATAATGCAGATTACGGTTAATTAAAACTTTAAACTTCATACATAAGGGTAAACACAATACATTCATAATCCCGGATTAACAAACATCAGAATCCCGGTCACTAGATACATTGATCCCCAAAACAATTATTACACAAGTTCTATACAAACACAAAACCATCACAGATCTTCAATCTATCTCGGATCTACCTCGGCTGTGGCTGCAGTCCTTTCTGATTCCCTGAACATGTTAGACTCGATAACGTGAGCTATAAAGCTCGTGAGCACGCGAGGGTTGACACTGCACATAAGCACATAACACACAATCCCTGCCCCTGTCCCTGTCCCGATAACCCAACACACATCTCAGGTATAAAGCACAAGTATGAGATCGGACACAGCCCTGTGGGGACCCCTCCCCGATGGACACATCGCACACAGCAATGGTCGGTAATACCCTGTAGCACGGAAGCTACCCGGCTACAGGCCCTGCCGTATATATACGCCCCAAGGACTGTAAGGGACAGTCAACCCGCGCGATTCCCCTTCGCGACTTATCGTCCGTATGGAACTCATCACGGACCCCTGAACCGATCTCGCATCTCATACATAACACGTATAAGGAATAGAGCATACCTAGGGTTCACGTCCCTGTCTCACATAGATATAACACGCACAATATAGCTATTCAACTATAACGTAAAAGATGGCGCGCGTTTTAGAAAATGTCTCGAGTACTCACCTGATTGATTCCCCGAAGTTTGGCCTCCCTGTTCGAACCCTGCTCGAGATCCACTAGTCCCTGTAATCACACGGATAGCCCAACAATCAATCGCAATTCCCAATTAACACATATCACATGATTACAACAATTCGGACTCAATTCAAACCCGATAGCCCCACGGAACCGGAACCCGATCAATACCCGAACTCAACCCAAACCTGACTCAAGGCAACCCCAAACAAGACCCTGACCCAAACAAAACACAGCCCAAGCAATCCCGAAGGAAACCCGACACAATTCGACCCAAACTCAATTTACAAAGTTAAACTCGGATTTTTAATGCAGGCAGTTAGTCGCGCCACGGACCCCCTGGTCGTCGCGCCGCGACACCGCGAAACCTCTGTTCTTGACCTGCGATTTCCATGGTTGCCCAGGAGTATACAACTCCTTTCTTACACGAATTTGACCACAAATATACATACAAAACCATACATACTGGCCCTTATAAACTTTCAACAAATTCCCGATTCATCCCAACATGAACAACAATTTAAACCATGAGATAGGGGTTCTTTACCTTCCTTGAGCTCTAACACAACAAGGATGAAGATGGAGGAGTTAAAACTCAATTCACACAACCAATTCTGGAGCTGAATTTGGCTTCTCTGCTGGAACTCTCTACACAAACACACACTTTCACCTTTAAGGGTTTCACACAATTGGATAAGGCAGAAAAGAGGCTAGTCACATATATACGATCCTATCTCAACCGGTCCCGAACCCATTAACCCGAACCCGATATCACATTTTCAATATCTATGCCCATTTAACCCATTTAATCCCCCGATTCCAAAAATGTAATACGTCCATTAAAATTATAACCAGATGACACGCAAGCCCAATCCCGACATGTATTAATCCACGAAACGGGATATAATTGGACCAACCCAATATTAATAAATTATTTATCTACTAAAATAATTCCACGTACCAGGTCGAAATGACGGATGTTACACCCCCACCCCCCCCGGCGAGCCAATTAGCCATTTGTTTTGTTATTTTATTTTATCTGGAATTGGGAGACGTGCGTGCCAATTATTATCCCTTTTTGAATGTAATTTTAAAATAAATTGTATTTGGAATAGGATTTTGTATTTTTAAATTTATTCGAAGACCAGAGAAATCACGATGGATCACACGAGGAGCAAAGAGAAATTTTGAAGCCAACGGGAGCTTAGAAGATTTTATTTTATTTCTTATTGTAACTGTTATCCGTCCATTGGGCTGAACTTGGGTTCTCGAGAGCTATTGAGAATCAAATTAGTTCTGGCAAGACTATTTCATTTTATTTGTTTGTTTATTATCGAATGCGCGGTTGGCTTATATGCATGCATAGGTAAACAAAAAAGTTAATAATCCGATTATTTAATAATTTCAAATGTTTTTAAAATAAAAACTGGTCATTTTATAAAAGTCTAAAACCCTTTTAAATGCTCCTCAAAACTTGACACAACACACCGTCCATATAGTGACACTCATGCTAACCGGTCATCACAAGTAGGTTCAGCCTCCACTGGGTGTTTGTGCCGCAAACTTGGAAGGTGTGAGGTGAGCACTACGAATCCTAAGTAAGACTTGGACCAGTGACTTGAAGTTGTTATATAGTATGTGTCATTGGTGATTTCCAGTAAGACTGTGACCCAAGGTGTGGATGAGACTAATCATGCCCTTACAAGGAGTCTCATAGGATACTGAAAGTTATAAAGGTTGTTTATAATCAATAATAGTTATCTACTTGAATAACTTATATGTGTAGGTTCAGCCTCCGTTGGGTCCACGTATAAGCAATAGAGGTTCCAGTATGTTCAATAAATTTTTATTGGGATTATATTTATTGAGCATTATTTTTGAAAGAAATACTAAAAGTTAGATTTGTCCTTTTATTCTAATTTGTTAATAAAGTGAAAGCAATAAGAGAATCTTTTTGAGCGCTCATTTCTGTTGAATTACTGACTGGACAAAATTTTATGGAATGGTTTTATCTTCTGGATGCTGATAAACAACTATACATCATCAAGTCTCCCCCTCCTACTGAGCCTACATTAAGTGCACCTCAAGCAGAGAATGATGTTTATAGGAAGTATTTAAAGAATGAATATGATTTAATGGGTCTCATGGTCATCTTAGTCATACCTGAATTGTCAGAGAGGTTTTGAGATGTGCCTATAAAGCCATGATAAAGCTGGAGGAATTTTGCAAACGCACAACGCCCTATTATTTCAAGCTAGAGTTGATGACATGTAAGATGCTAGATGGTCAGACAATTGATGAACACATGTTCAAGATTGAAAGAATCATCAGTAATTTAAAGCTTACTGATGGATTCGTTAATCCATATGAGATTAAACTCATGATTTTTGACACGCTAACTGACTTTTACAAGGGAGTTGTAAATGAAAGTGTGTAGTACAATACTGTCAACATTGATAAGATGCATGAGATTCTTAAGAAAACTAAAGACAGTCTGATCGGAGAATTTCAAGAAGTCGGAGAAGATCACTGGATTAACTAGCTCGGAGATTATGATTGTCCATACTATGGAAGTTTTGATCTGTGTGAGTGTGAACTGAAAGTGGACGAAATGGAAATTGATTTAGTCAATGGACTAGGTATCTATATGATAGATTATTTATATACTTCTTATAACTCCTAGGTATTAGATATTGAATGTGGTATCTGTTAGGCACAAAAAGGCCTCAGTCAAACCTGCTCTACATCTTAGGGGGAGATTTTTAATCAAACCTGTTTGATGCACTTGAAGGTATAATTTAAGGTCTGTTTATGCCTTATTGAAATCTGAAAAGTGATTTGCAATATTAGCCCAAAGCTGTTTACCCTGTTGCATTCGTTGCAACAAAGGCAGATTGCTCAAGCTGTTCCGTCTGCTGAACAGGCTGGACATAAACTATCTACGCTGCTCTATTCTGCTGAGCAGCTTGGACAGATTCTAAGTATTCTGTTCTTTGTGAACAGAACCTGTTCTGTGTGAACAGGCTAAACACTTTATGGAATGTGTTGTTCCAAGTCCTCATGTATTGTTTTTGGCTATAAGATCAGTTTACAAAGTCGAAGACAAAGTGGAAAACAGAAATTGCACAGCCTGCCTACGCTGTTCTGTTACATGAAGATAAACAGATATCTAAAAAGGGTGACAGACCTTTTTTTTATATAAAAATGGCCTTAGCAAAAGAAGAAAGATGCAAAGTTGACATTCCTCTTTTGGTTAAAGCCTTATGCAACAGTGACAAAAGAAAAAGACAAAGATTCTGCCATATGAAGACAAATCTGCTTTATCAGAATGTGCAGAAAAGGTGTCTTGTCTTTTTGGAAAGACTTTCCACTATCTCATTTGTCCAATGAAGAAGCTTCACTGAGATTCTCAGTGAGGGTATAAAAGGAAGCTTCTAAGGATTGTGAGATATCCAAGAGTGTGAAATCAGATCGTGCATTAAAGTGTGTTTTTCATGCATGCAAGTCTGCTTGAATATAACAGTACGCGTGTCTAAGAAAACCAGCGAGTGCATCTAAGTGAGTGTAGTCATTGTATCTAGTCTGAGTGTATCTTAGATTAGTTGAACAACTGTTGTATCTGTCATCTCATCTTCAACCTTTCCGCAGTCAAGCTTGTTTGTAATTAACACTTGTTGATAATATACACAAACATTGAGAAAAGAGTGTTGAGTTTTTAAATAGCTGTATTCACCCCATCTCTACAGCTTAGAACAATACACTAGGGAAACCTTTTGGGACCTACAACTGGTATCAGAGCAGTTAGAGTGTGTGTCAACTCTAGATCTCTCATTCTCCCTACATTCCCATGGACAACAGTGTTGCAAGTTCATCCTCTTACGATGACAATGGGTCAATGACCAAACCTCACAAGTTCAATCATCCGAACTTCTCTGGTTGGAAGTGCAGAATGATGCTCTATTTAGAGAATCTGGATGAACAACTACCAGAGATAGTAATGGAAGGTCCCTATGTGCTAACTTCTGTTACTACCATTACTCCTGCTGTTGAAGGAGCTGCCCCTGAAATCAGGACCTTTGAGAAGGCCAAAGCTCAATGGTCTGATGAAGACAAAAGACTGGTTGCTCTGGATGCAAAAGCCAGGAATAACATGGTTATCTCTCTGCCTGATGATGTGTTCAAACAGGTTGAGAAGATGAAGACTGCAAAGGAGATGTGGGATACTTTGTGTACCGTCTATGATGGTCCCACAATCACACTGGATAACAGGATTAACAATCTTGTTAGACAGTATGAACTCTTCTTTGCAAAACCAAAGGAGTCACTCACAGAAACCTACACCAGGTTTACTGCTCTTGTTAATGATCTCAAAGCTGTTGGGATCATAAAGGATAGTCTGACTCTGGTGAACAAGTTCTTGGACATCCTGCCTGAAGAGTGGAACTATTTTTCTACCATCTTATGAAATTCAGGTACCATCAAAGGTATGGATCTTGTAAACTTATATGGATCTTTACTGAATGATGAGCTGTCAAGGCAACAGAAAAGAAATGCCTTGGAGATGTCTAAGAGAGGTGCTGCCTTAGTGGCCAGCGTGAGACAACCTGTTGGGCAGGTATGTGATGTGTTCACACAACCTGATCAACAGGCTGATAATGAAAGGGAAGAAATGTCTGATGAGGAAGACAGTGCAGATCTTGCTGAACTTGATGATGATCAAATGATTGCAATGCTTGTCAAAAGGTTTAACAAGAAAAGGTCTGGAAGAAAAATGATGCAGGGGAACTCAAATGCTGTCAAGAAGAAGGCATTTGATAAATCTAAGGCTGAGTGCTTCAAATGTGGCAAGACTGGCCATATAGCTGCTAACTGTGTGTCAAAAGCTGTTGGTCAGTCATCCAAACCATTCAAGACTAACAGGGACGATGGCTACATGGTTAAGTACCTTATGGCCATGGCTAAGCTGAAAAAGTTGTAAAACTCAGTGGCTTCCAACAAGCAAAAGGGAGTCATGGCTGAGACATGTGATTGGGAGGAGTCTGATTCATCCTCAGATGAAGAAGACAACAACTGTCTGATGGCCAACACTAACGTCCCATCAACTAACAACTTCAAACAGGACGTGGCTGAAGCTGAAGCCTTCAGCAGCTTAGAGAACTGGAACCCCACAATGATGTACAAGGTAAAAAACTTTATGGCTTACAGTTCTGAAGAAAAAGTAAAAATGTTTGAATATATTCTTGTTGATTTAAAAGCTGCTGTTGAGAAGCACAATGTTTTACTGTCTGAAATCTCTAAGCTTAAAAATGATCTTGACACAAAATCCAGTAAACTGGACAGCTTCCATAAGTTGGAAACTGAGCTTGATGAATTAAAACACATCAACTCCAATTTACTGGAAGAAAAGAGAGAGACAGATGTAAAACATGAAAAGCTTCAAAAGATAGTTGACTCTTGGTGCCAATCTGCACAAAAAGTCAGCCATTGTATCAGTCAACAGATCCCTGCACAAATCCAAGACTATCTTGGAGGGGATCTTGACAAAGCAGCTTCTATTATTGAGATTAATAATCTGAAAGATGACTTATCCACTCTTGGTGAGCTTCCCAGCACTTTCATCCAGAAAGTAAATGGTAAGCTAGTCTCAACAAACAGGTTTGTCAGGCCTCAAAATACTGACAGCTTGTGTCAAAAAGCCCAAAAAGTTGATGATGGAATGTGTTCTCCATCAAATCAGCCTGCTAAGTGCTCTGCTGATTCACACAAGCAGAAGAAAGGAAAACATGCTCAAACTGCAGCCGTGGACACTAAACCTGTTGACAAAACAGGCTCTGGGTCCAAAGCTGATGGTAAGAGACCTGTTAATCCTTTTGATGCTAAAGATTTTGAGAAAAAGTTTTCAAAAGGTAAGCAACCTGCATTCAACAGGGGTAAGTGTCATGTTGAATGCAAATCTGCTGTGATTTCAAATAAGTTTTTAAATCATAGTGGAAAATTAGTTATAAATGAAGGTAAGTCTTTCAGGACCAAAATCAGTGATCATGTTGATAGGCAACATCAATCACATCTCAGTAAGGGCAAAGGCAAAGCCATTGCTCAACCTGAGAAATCTGGGAATAAGTTTCCCAAACCTGTGGAAGGTCAAAAACCAATCAAGCTTCTTGTATTTGACATTTGTCCTCCCAAAAAGAGTAGAGAAGAAGCAGGCAAAGCTGTTGCTATTGTGCCTTCCACCCAAACTGTTGATTCATCTAAGAATAGTAATAAGTTTGCTAAACCTGCTGACAGAATCAACAAAAACAATTCAGAATATGTTTCTGAAAGTTATTCTTCCAAAAAGGCTAAAAAGAGAAAATGTTATAAATATGGAAAGAAGACACACATGGCCAAAGACTGTCCTGAAACTGAGGACATGAGGCCTGTTGACTCTGCTAGTTCCATCATTGCTAAAACAAGCAGTGTTGGAAGTAACTTAGTCAATGAGAGTGGTATCCAAACTGATACCATTCAAATAGGAAATTTTAGTGTGGATATCACTAGCCCATCAACAAATGTTGATGAAGTAGGAGAACTCATCACTATGATTAGTTCCCCTAAAAGTAACTAATGTTTTCCTATGACACTCTGCAGGACAAACAACCATCCTAGGGTTGGTACTTGGACAGTGGCTACTCAGGACACATGACAGGTTGCAAGGACCTGCTGAGTGATCTCAGGCCTGAAAAAGGGCCAAAAGTCACCTTTGGTGACAATGTACAGGGATCCACAGAAGGATATGGAACTCTTCAAGCTGGTGCTGCAGTGTTCAAAAGGGTAGCCTATGTGGTTGGGCTGAAACATAATCTTGTTAGCATAAGTCAACTGTGTGATACTGGCTACAAGGTTAACTTTGATGAGCACCTGGGTTACATATTGGATCCCCAAGGCAAAGTTGTGCTGTGTGCTCAACGAAAGAAAGGTGTATATGTTGTGGACATGAAATCTGGTGATCCCACAACTGAAACCTGCTTTCTCACAAGAACCAACGCAGACCTTAACTGGTTATGGCACAAAAGGCTGTCACACCTGAACTTCAAGAATATCAACAAACTCTGTAAGAAAGAGTTGGTAACAGGTTTGCCTTCTATAAGTTTTGTTAAGGATAAACTTTGCACAGCTTGTGAAAAAGGCAAGCAGAGAAAATCATCTTTTAAATCCAAGCATAATTTTTCTATTGATACTCCTCTCTTCTTAATCCACATGGACTTGTTTGGACCAGTCAGGGTCCCAAGTCTAGGAGGAAGAAGATACACTTTAGTAATGGTTGATGAGTTCTCCAGGTTTCATGGGTGATCTTTCTGAAGAGCAAAGGAGAGGCTGCTAGAGAAATCATTGGATTTATCAAGAAGATGGAAATGCTAAACTCTGCTAAAGTAAAGCAGCTAGGAGTGATCATGGTACTGAGATCAGAAACAGTACTCTTGAGGACTTCTGTGAAGAAAGAGGGATCTCACAAAACTTTTCAGCAGTAAGAACTCCACAACAAAATGGAGTTGCTGAAAGGAGAAACAGAACCCTCATTGAAGCTGCTAGAACCATACTGTGTGCATCTGGTTTACCTTCATCATTCTGGGCTGAAGCTGTCGACACTGGCTGCTTCACCCAAAACAGATCCTTGGTGGTGAAAAGGTTCAACAAGACTCCCTATGAGCTGCTCAAAGGGAGGAGGCCAAACATTAGCTACTTCCATGTGTTTGGATGTCCCTGCTTCATTTTGAATCAAAGGGACCAACTGGCAAAGTTTGAACCCAAAGCTGATGAAGGTGTGTTTGTTGGATATTCTGCTATCTCTAAAGCCTACAGAGTATACAACAACAAGAGAAAGGTGATAGATGAATCTATCAATGTCACCTTTGAAGAGTCCAGAAGTTCCTCCACCAAAGCTGTTCCTAAATCAGTTTCAGGAGAATTCAACTTTGATGATCTCATGCATTCCAATAGTGAAGAGAAGGACTCAAAAGCTTCCACTACATCCAGAGTGGAACCTGCTAACCATGATGGGCATGATGATGATTATGTCGATACATCCTGTGTGAATAAGTGTACTGACTTAATTACAACTTCATGTCCTGAACCAATCAATGCTGATTTTCCTGGATCCTCTGCTGATATGTTCAACAATGGAGAGTCATGCTCAACAAGTGAACAGACTCAAGATATTAGTGTATCTGAAAATCTTGAGAGCTGCTCAAGAGGACCTGTTGAAGATGAAAACAACTCAGGAGAATCCTCATTGAAACAAGATCCTAAGTGGATCAGGTGTCACCCCAATGATCAAATAAATGGTGACATCAACAAAGGGGTGCAAACAAGATGGGACAGCTTAGGGAACTTCTGTATGTTCTCTAGCTTTGTGTCCCTGATAGAGCCAAAGAAAGTGGATGAAGCACTTAAAGATGCCAATTGGATCACTGCCATGCAAGAAGAACTCAATCAGTTTGAGAGAAACAAAGTATGGAAGCTGGTACCTACTCCTAAAGGAAAAACTATAATTGGCACCAAATGGGTTTTTCAGGAATAAGATGGATGAGCAAGTTCATGCCATTAGAAATAATGCAAGACTAGTTGCTCAAGGTTATAGACAGGAGGAAGGTATAGACTATGATGAAACATTTGCTCCTGTGGCCAGGTTAGAAGCAATTCGTTTGTTTCTAGCCTACGCCGCTCATAAGAGCATGAAGGTATTTCAAATGGATGTGAAGAGTGCATTTTTGAATGGTAAGCTGCAAGAAGAAGTCTATTTCAAGCAGCCTCTAGGTTTTGAAATTGAACATCATCCAGGTTTTGTCTATAAGTTGGACAAAGCTCTCTATGGTCTAAAACAAGCCCCTAGAGCCTGGTATGACACTTTTACTGATTTCCTTATGAGCAATGGTTATTCCAGAGGTAAAGTGGATACCACTCTGTTCATAAAGAAGGTGAAATATGATATTATGCTTGGTCAAATTTATGTGGATGACATAATATTTGGTTCTACAAATGAGCAGTTATGCAAGAATTTTTCACTACTCATGAAATCTAAGTATGAAATGAGTATGATGGGATAACTAACTTTCTTTCTAGGATTACAGGTTAAACAAATCTCAAATGGAATTTTATAAATCAAAGAAAGTATACTTTAGATCTTTTGAAAAAGTTTAAATTTGATCAAAGTTCTCCTATCAAAACCCCAATGGCAACCAATGTAAAATTGGATGCTGATGCTAGTGGCAAAGCTGTTTCAGTAACAGCTTACAGAGGCATGATTGGGAGCTTGCTGTATTTAACTGCTAGTAGACCTGATATTATGTTTGCTACCTGTTTATGTGCTAGGTTTCAAGCTGATCCTAAAGAATCACATCTAGCTGCTGTGAAAAGAATCTTCAGATACCTTAAGGGTACACCAGGTTTGGGTCTTTGGTATCCCAAAGACTCAAGCCTTGAGCTAACAGGTTATTCAGATTCTTATTTTGCAGGCTGCAGGCTAGATAGGAAAAGCACAATAGGTGGATGTCAACTCCTTGGTGGTAAGTTGATAAGTTGGTGTATCAAGAAGCAGAATTCAGTTTCCACTTCTACAGCTGAAGCTGAATACATTGCTGCTGGAAGCTGCTGTGGGCAGATTCTATGGATGCAACATCAGCTTGAAGACTATGGACTTGTATATAGGAAAACTCCTATTCTGTGTGATAATACAAGTGCCATAGCTATCTCCAACAACCCAGTATTTCATTCCATAACAAAGCATATTAAGGGCAGACATCACTTCATAAGGGATCACATCCAGAAAGGTAATGTGGAGGTAAGTTTTATTTCCGCAAATGAACAGCTTGCAGACATTTTCACCAAGCCTCTTGATGAAAACAGGTTAAATTGTCTTGTCAGCATGCTGGGCATGTTAAATAAAAGTGACTAAGTGTCCTTAATGTTTTAAGTTATTATATGTCTCACACTGCTCAAGTCTATCAGAACAGTTTAGGCAGAACACGCTATGCGTGTTCTACACTTAGCCAAATTCTGAAAAACCTGAACAGCTTGAGCATATAACAGGCTTGACAATAACAGCTTTCAAGTCAAACCTGGTCTGATGATCAAACCTCTAACCTGCTCACTCTCTCAAATCTGTCATACAAGATATTGTCTTGTAACCTGATCAGCTATTGAACACAACCTGTTCTCACATAGCTGAACAGGTTGAATGAACAGCTTGAAGAGTGAACAACTTGTGATGACCCTGCTCATCACAGGTTTGACCAATAGCTTAGAACATCAGTTTTAATTACCTTTCTTCACAATTAAGTTACTTAATTTTTGTTTTTATTTAACTTAATTACTGCGGATAATGTGTGTTTACGTGTGTTAGTGAATAAAAAGGGCTCAAGCGGTCTGACAACCATTCTGACATGGACAACCGTTCCGTTTTCCGTTAACGAACATTTCAAATCAACCGCCTAAATGTTTCTCTCTCATACCCACTCACATTCAAATCCTATAAGTACCCCCTACTGTTTCATCTTCGTCTTCCTCACTACTTCCATAACTTCCAAAGAACCCTAAAAACTCGACTAAGTGTACAGTCCTACTACCTTCACTACTTCCCAAATGGCTCACCGAAATAACCCCTTTCTACCAGTATTTGTTGGTGCTGATGTCCATAAACATTCATCTGTCACCACAATGCTAACCCTGAAACCCACCAACTACCTTGCAAACCTAACCATCCCTAAAAATTATGTTGGGAAAGGCTACGAAGAAATGGTGGAATTTCTAAAAGTTCACCCCCTGAACTATGCCATGACTGCCACTCCTGGTGTCCTGTACGAGGAAATGGTGTATGAGTTTCGGTACACTTGTGCCTACAACCCAGATACCAAAGTCATCAAGGGAACAATTCTCAATGGGACTCAAACCATTGAGATCACTACTAGTCTAATCAGGGAGGTCCTTCATCTTCCAATTGCTGAACCCTATGATCAGCCATAGGCTGAGAATGACCAGATGGGCAATCTACTATGCTTCTGTGGTGTAGCAGAACCCAAAGTTGTGGCCACACTGTTTAGGAAGGATTTGTCTCCAACCTACAGTTTCCTATTTGCCTCTATGGTGATGTGCTTCAGCAGTAAGGTTGGTTCCTTTGACCAACTAAGCCGTGATGAGATTCCTATAGTCCTGCAGCTTGTGAATGGGACTACAATCAACATGGCCAGATGGATTTTCATGAATTTGAGGAATCTGGTGCAGCAGGAGACACGTCCAGCTGTTGTTCGTTATCCCAGGTTTTTGAGCCTCATCTCCAAGCACATCTGTGGCGAGCAACTGTATAACTCTCAGCCTTTACATCGTACTGCTGCATTTCCTGTCATAGGAAATAGAGTTTTCTACACTCAAGTTCTCCCAAATGAGCCTCCTCTATCTACTCTAATGAGGAGCCTCCTCTATCTACCCTCTGCCGTGAGAGTGGATCCAGAAGCTGCTCCCAAAGGAAAATCCAAGTCCAGGGTCAAGTTTGTTAAGAGGACCCTGGAAACGACTGAAGTTGGGTCTGTCCACAAGAAGGCCAAAACAACCAAGTCTAAGTCTGCACCATCAGCCTCTGTGGCTGAGGGGGAGCAGGCTTCTCACCCTGGTTCATTTATTAAACCTGAAGCCTCTATGACTGGTGCCTCTGTGGCACCTGAGACTATGGAACATGCTAACCCACCTGTTACTGACCCAGTCTCAAAACCAGTCCAATCACAACCCCTCATCTCTTCTCCACAACATCCATCATCCACCTCATCTCTAAAATCATACCAACGAAAATCCCTTGCCAAAAAGAAACCAACAGCCAAAACAGCCAAAACCAGCCCCTCTGTTCCCTCTCAACAGGGTTCAGTTGAAAAAGAAGCACACCCTGCTGCCTCTCCTATTTTGGGAGAAGGTTCAGCACACTTGGAGCCTGCTTCACTCCAACAAGAGTCCACCCAGAGTCAGCCTAGACCCTCTGGTTCCTCCCAACAGGAACCAGTTGTACATATGGAGACAGCCACATCCACTATTCCAGCCTCCCAACAGGCTGAGAATATTGAAAGACAGGAGTTCTCTCCACTCCATACTGAGTCCACACAGTCCCCACTTCATACTTCCTCAAACCCTGAGTCTGCACGAGGTGCCAAACCTGCTGGATTAGACCATCCAGTAGATCAGCCTCCAACTTCTGCTCCTCATGATGCAACTGTTCTACACCAAACAGTTGCTGAAGGACCAACCACCCAAGCTGATGAACCTTAGGGATCATACCATCCCTCTGGTGAGACTACTCCTGTCATGCAAACTCCATCAGTAGGTTTCACCACTGCTGATGTTGAAATGCATATCCCATCTCCCCATGATGAGGTACCTTTAAACCAAGGTGCTAAGGAGGAAACAACCCCTGGCCTTAATGAAGGTGCTGCAACACAAGAAGCATCTGAAAGGCTACCATCCTCTACCCCTTCTCCTGATGAAGCAGCTACAGCCACTGCTGAGGGACCCTTTGACCCTTCCAACCTGGGCCATATTACTTTTACCCAGGACATGGAACTTCTATCCAAAGTCCCCCTTCCCTCTCCATCACATCCCCAAACATCTACCTCATCATCATCATCATCTCATTCATCACCATCCACTCAATCCAAACAATCTACCCATACACCTCCATCCCCTAAAGATCTGCCTTTGAAGGATCAGCTTTCCTTGCTGACCAACAAAGTTGGCTCTTTAGAAACTTCCATGTCCTCTCTACCCTCTCTAATTTCAGACTCTGTGTCTTAACAGCTCAAAGGATTCTTTGATTAGTTCAAGAAATCCTTTCCCTCCACTACTCAAACTGACCACTCCTCACAGCTGCTTGCACTTACTGCACAGCTGCAAAATATCTCCACATCCCTCTCCTCAATTCTTTCACACCAACAGGACTCCGTGTCCTCTATGACAGCCATATCCCAACAGCTGTCCACTCTCCTAACCACTTGCAATTCTACCCTTCCTGATACACTGGCCAGCCTGAACACTCTAATCGTCTCTCTATAAAATTCTGTGTCAGCAAACCTTGCTGATGTGCATGACTCTCTTGAGTTACATCTTGCACAGCTTCAAAGTCTGCTATTCACAACATCTGATAGAGAAAACATTCTTAAGCTGACCTCTATTGCTGATTCACAATCCTCCTCTCTTCAAACTTGTCTTTCCCAACTTGCAGAGGTGAAGGACAATCTGGCTTTCTTACTGAATAGCCTGGTTGGTCCCAAGCCTGCTGCCAAAACTGCTGTCAAGCCTGCTGAATTCCTTTCTTCAGGCAGACCAGGTGTTGAAGGTGCTGGTCCATCTCCTTCACAGGGGGAGAAGTTATCTTACTCGAAGACTAAGTCTAAGGGGGAGAAAACCTCTTCTCCTAAGGAGAAATCAGCATCTATTGGTCAAACAACAGGTGCATCTGTAACAGGTACACGTCCAGTTGAAGGTGCCCCTCAGCAAACTGAAACTGCTCAGCCTACTCAGGCTGGATCTCCAAACCCTGCACAATCTAAGGGGGAGGAATCCATTCCTGAGGACAGGCCAAGTGGCAAAAGGAGGCATCTAATTCTGGAAGAAGAAGAAGAAGAAGAAGAGGAAGATATTCTTGAAGCTGTCCTCACTAAAACAGCCAAAGGAAAGGAAAAGCAGCTTTTGATACTGACCGCCAAAAAGCAGCAGAGCTAAAGTTTGACAAAGCCAGGGGTACGGAAATGGGTCTTCCCATGGAAAAGTATTATGAGTTCAGAGATGAACAACTCAAAGCCCTGGAAAAGATAAGAAAAAAGAAGAAGCCTCTGCCAAAGCTGCCAGATCCTTTGAGAGGCAAGCAAAATCAAATGCCCTCTTTGGATGTGCAAAGGAAACTGCTAGAAGCTGCTAAAGAATCAACTGGTGAAAAGGAAGGTGAACAGGAAAAGGGTGCTCTGGTCTCTGTGACCAAATCGAAACAAGCATCCTCTGCAAGAGCTCAGATGCACTTTGACAACTTGGCAAGGAAGAAATTTTCTGATGTAGCTGAAAGAAGGCTAGCCAAGGAAGCAATTGTCAAAGCTGTCCCCACATCAAGAAAAGGAAAATAATGGAAACTGCAAATAACCAGAATGGGTGCTACAGGCCCTGAAATGGAATCATATGACTATACTGATGTTGCACAAATGGGGTACAGGAAATGGGTTGAGCTGGTAGTTGCCCTGAGCCAGTCTAAGTCTGAAACGGCTAAGACTATCAGGGCATATGTCAAGAAGCTGATAGAGAGAGTGAAAGACCTTGGCCTGATCCCAAAAGAAGTAAGTGAGGGTGTCTCTATGACTTACCCCAAAATGAAGGCCAAGAGGAATAGAAAGGATTCTGAGCTGGAGGAACTCCTGATCTTGATTAAACAAGGTGATTATGCAATAGAGATCAAAGGAGTTGACCACATCCTGCCCAGAGGAGTAGAGTTTGAAGAAGGCAAAGTAATTGATGAACCTGAGCTGGGGGCATTTTTGTGGATCCCCTAATACAGAAGAAATGCTTTCAAAGAGCATCATATCTTCATAGAGTAGGTCTTAAACAGCTTGTGGCATTCAAACTTGCAAACTCCTTCAGGCAATCCAGTAAGTGGAGAGCAGCCATCTTGGCTCAGCTCAAGGGATTCTATGAGAGAGGTGAGCTTCAACATCCCAACTTTATGTTTCTCAGAGTTGAAATTCAAGATCTGGAGGAAACAAGAGAGGAGATTGAGAAAACGTTTGAAGGACCACCACCACTGTCATGAAGTCCACCTACTGTCTGAGTAGGTGAAGAATGGAAGCTGTCCATCTGTTGGACAGGCTTGCCATTATCAACTCCCAACATCAACAGTCCAAAATGTTGAATTCTCTTGTACATTAGTTGTACTCAGTTGCATCAGTTGTAACTTTTATTTACATCAGTTGTAATATACATTAGTACATTAGTTGTACTTCTGTAAAAACATATGTTGTTTATGTAATAAAAAATCAGTATATATAAACTCATCTTTTACTTTACTTTAATGTTGTAATTTTATTTCAGCAAGATGTATTGTAAAATGTATAGTGATTATTGATTAAATTAGCTCAGACTGATTATTGCAAATAGGGGGAGATTGTTAGGCACAAAAAGGCCTCAGTCAAACCTGCTCTACATCTTAGGGGGAGATTTTTATCAAACTTGTTTGATGCACTTGAAGGTATAATTAAGGCCTGTTTATGCCTTATGAAACCTGAAAAGTGATTTGCAATATCAGCCCAAAGCTGTTTACCCTATTGCATTCGTTGCAAAAAAGGCAGATTGCCCAAGCTGTTCTGTCTGCTGAATAGGCTGGACATAAACTGTCTATGCTGCTCTGATCTGCTGAGCAGTTTGGACAGATTCTAAGTGTTCTGTTCTTTGTGAACATGCTAAACACTTTTATGAAATGTGTTTCCAAGTCCTCATGTATTGTTTTTGGCTACAAGATCAGTTTACAAAGTCGAAGACAAAGTGGAAAATAGAAACTGCACAGCCTGCCTATGCTGTTCTGTTACATGAATACAAACGGATATCTGAAAAGGGTGACAGAGCTTTTCTTATATCAAAATGGCCTTAGCAAAAGAAGAAAGATGCAAAGTTGACATTCCTCTTTTGGTTAAAGCCTTATGCAAAAGTGATAAAAAGAAAAAGACAAAGATTCTGCCATATGAAGACAAATATGCTTTATCAGAATGTGCGGAAAAGGTGTCTTGTCTTTTTGGAAAGACTTTCCACTATCTCATTTGTCCAATGAAGAAGCTTCACTGAGATTCTCAGTGAGAGTATAAAAGGAAGCTTCTAAGGATTGTGAGATATCCAAGAGTGTGAAATCAGATCGTGCATTAAAGTGTGTTTTTCATGCATGCAAGTCTGCTTGAATATAATAGTACGTGTGTCTAAGCTGTTCTTATTCAAGCTGTCCATCTGAGTCTTGTAAAATCAGTGAGTGCATCTAAGTGAGTGTAGTCATTGTATCTAGTCTGAGTGTGTCTTAGATTAGTTGAACAACTGTTGTATCTGTCATCTCAGCTTGAACCTTTCCGCAGTCAAGCTTGTTTGTAATTAACACTTGTTGATAATATTCACAAACATTGAGAAAAAAGTGTTGAGTTTTTACATAGCTGTATTCACCCCCCTCTACAGCTTAGAACAATACACTAGGGAAACCTTTTGGGACCTACAGTAACCATATTTATAACCTTTTATAGGGGTTCGAAGAAGTAAAGTGCTTGGAAAGGATGACATTAACCTGCACGTCGGTGACGGATCAAGTGTTGGTGCCGAAGCTGTGGGTACCTATGAGTTATTGTTACCTTTTGGATTAGTCTTAGTACTAGATAATTGTTATTATGTAACGAAATTAAATAAGAATATTATTACATATGATTCTTTAATAGACCAATGATTTAATTATTCTCATAATAAAAAGTGATTTGTGCTTATTGTAAAGGTTTATTTTATTTTAAAGCTAAATCTCTAAGCGATGTATGTGTTGAATCTATTGAATCCAAGCAATGAAGGAAGCTATAACGTAAGTAAGAAGTCCAAATGTAAATTGAACAAAACTTACATGTGGCACTTCCGTCTTGGTCATCTAAATAAAAAAAGGATTGCAAAACTCCATAAGAGTGAAATTATTGATTCTTTCGATGGAGATTCTTATAAAACTTGTGAATCTTGTTTGTATGGTAAAATGGCCAAGAAACCTTTCATTAAGGGTAATGAATGGGCAGATGACTTACTGGGATCATACATAGTGATGTTTGTAGACCTTTTAGTCATAAAGCTAGAGGTGGACACCTGTACTTCATTACTTTCATAGATGACTTTAGTCGTTATGGCTATGTGTATCTGATGAAACATAATTCTGAGACATTTGAAAAGTTCAAAGAGTTTCAGAATGAAGTACAAAACCAACTTGTCAAAACAATAAAAATACTCCGATCAGACCGAGGCATTAAGTATTTAAGCAGTTTGACGATCATCTAAAGAATTGTGGAATCATTTCACAACTCACTCCTTCGTACACTCATAACACTGATTGAAATCTTGCTCAGATCGAGAACTCTTTTTACGACTCTACAACCGATCCCCACTTTCGTGGAAGAGAAGATAAGAACTGGATATTGATATCATCCCGCAGCTTGAAGATGTGAAGTTTGTTTAGCTCATTCAGACCTGTGCAGAATCTGCTAATTGTGGCTTGTAGGGATTCATCGTCTTTAGCTCTGAACTATGAAAAAATAGCTTTTGCCTCTTCAATCTTAGCTTGACCGTTCAAGTTAGATCCCAGCGTCTGCATTTCTAGCTCTTCCCACATTTTCTTAGCAGACATTTTGCTATCCAAAGTGACAAAAATATCAATAGGAAGAGAGCTTGATATAGGATATGTTCAGCTTTGAGATCAACAGTAACACACACACACACACACACACACACACACTCTCTCTCTCTCTCTCTCTCTATCTCTCTCTCTCTCTCTCTCTCTCTCTCTCTCTCGCTCTCTCTTTATCATTTTCAGGCCCTCATATTCTCTCGAGGCCGGAATAGGTGGAACGTTGGTTGGGCAATCAGGAATGTCTGTGTAAAATTTAGCGGCACCCTCCAGGAACAATTTCATGCCAAATTCACAGAATCAATAATTTAGCTGAGAATAGTCTCCAAATACTAACAAGTTTTAATGAAGAAATATACCCTAAAAACACTGAAACTAGACTTGGGAAAAATATTCTATGAAAAGGAAAAACACATTCTGGAATCTCATATCTAAAATTAGGCACTTAAATCATGATGGAAATGGTCAATTGATGCTTAAAATATATTTAGAAAGGGAAATCGATCACAAATCAATCAATATTCAGACAAAAACAGTAGCAATTCAAAGATTTAGAGGTAAAACCTGAGGAATAAGCGATGAACAGTGGCCAAATCTCGAAGAAACAACACTAGATCTTCGAATAGCAAGTTGAAATCCAATCCGCTAATGCTCTGATGCTCTGATACTAACTGTAATATTGAAGTCCCAGTAACAATTTGCACTCAATCGGAAACCATATGATTATATTGATGATGAAATTGATGGTTACAAAGGAGAATGGAAAGTACACACTCTATCTTTGCTCTCATCAATTGTCAGGGAATTATTAAAGTGAAATGCGTAAAACATTACTAGCCCGGAACAGGAAATATTACATTAAAGTAAATATATCTACACTACCTTTGTGGGGTTACATTAAATACCCCTCAAATTTTTCTAGAAAAGGAAATATTACATTAAAGTAAAAATAATTAAAATATAGATCAAAAGCCCATAGGATTGAAAGTCTGACACAAGCCGTCTGAGAACAAGACCAATGATACCAATGATATTAGACTGGTGAAAGGTGGTAAGAATAAGAAGGCCTGTTAGACTAGCACTTTAGGTATCTAAGAATTTCATTTCTCTTAGTTAATCGAATTAGATGCTGAGCTTGTTAGGCACAAAAAGGCCTCAGTCAAACATGTTTTACATCTTAGGGGGAGATTTTTAATCAAACCTGTTTGATGCACTTGAAGGTATAATTTAAGGCCTGTTAATGCCTTATTGAAACCTGAAAAGTGATTTGCAGTATTAGTCAAAGCTGTTTACCCTGTTGTATTTGTTGCAACTAAGGCAGATTGCCCAAGCTGTTCTATTGTATTGAACATGCTGGACAAAAACTGTCTACGCTGCTCTATCCTGTTGAGAAGCTTGGACAAATTCTAAGTGTTTTGTTCTTTGTGAACAGGCTAAACACTTTATGGAATATGTTTCCATGTCCTCATGTATTGTTTTGGACTACTAGATCAGTTTACAAAGTCGAAGACAAAGTGAAAAACAGAAGCAACAAAGACTGCCTACGCTGTTCTGTTACATAAAGACAAAGTGGATATTTGAAATGGGTGACAGACCATTTCTTATATCAAAATGGCCTTAACAGAAGATGAAAGGTTCAAAGTTTACATTCCTCTTTTAGTTAAAGCCTTCTACAACAGAGACAAAAAGGAAAAGACAAAGATTCTGCCATGTAAAGACAAGTCTGCTTTATCAGAACATGCAGAAAAGTTGTTTTGCCTTTTTGGAAAGTCATCCCACTATCTTCTTGTCCAATAAGGAAGCTTCACTGAGATTTTCAGTGAGAGTATAAAAGGAAGCCTCTAAGGAATGTGAGATAACCAAGAGTGTGAAATTCAGGTCGTGCAAAGAAGTGTGTTTTCATGCATGCAAGTCTGCTTGAATAAAACAGTAACGTGTGTCCAAGCAGTTCTTATTTAAGCTATCCATGTGTCTGTCATTTAAACAATGAGTTTGTCTGTAATAACCACTTGTTGATAATATACACAAACATTGAGAAAAGTGTGTTGAATTTCAAATAGCTGTATTCACCCCCCTCTACAACTTAGAACAACATACTAGGCAAAATAGAGTGTATGTTAACTGTAGATCTCTCATTCTCCTTATTTCCCCATGGACAACAGTGCTGCCAGCTCTTCCTCTTACTATGACAATGGGTCAATGGCAAAATCCCCCAAGTTCAATCATCAGAACTAAATGATGAACAATCAAGGCAACAGAATAGAAAGGCCTTGGAGATGTCCAAAAGAGGTGCTGCCTTAGTGGCCAGCGTGAGACAACTTGTTGGTTAGGTGTGTGATGTGTTCACACAAGCTGATCAACAGGCTGATGATGAAATGGAAGAATTGTCTGAGGAAGAAGACTGTGAAGATCTTACTGAATTAGATGATAAGAAAATGATCACAATGCTTGTCAGAAAATTCAATAAGAAGAGATTTGGTGGAAAAATGCTGCAAAAGAAGTCAGGTGCCATAAAAAAGAAAGCGTTTGACAAAACTAAGGCTAAGTGCTTTAAATGTGGCAAAACAGGCCATAAAGCTGCTAACTGTGTGTCTAAAGCTGGTTGCTCATCATCCAAACCATAAAAGACAAACAAGGACGATGGCTACAGGGTTAAGTACCTAATGGCCATGGCTAAACTGAGAAAGTTGGAGGACTCAGTGGCTTCCAACAAGCAAAAGGGACTCATGGCTGAGACATGTGACTGGGAGGAATCTGATTCATCATCAGATGAAGAAGACAACAATTGTCTGATGGCCAACAATGATGTCCTATCAACAAGCAACTTCAAACAAGACCTGGATGAAGCTGAGGCTTTCAACTTCTTGGAGAACTGGAACCCAACAATGATGTATAAGGTACAAAATTTTATGGATTACAGTTTCGATGAAAAAGTTAAAATGTTTGAATATTTGGTTGTTGATTTAAAAGCTGCTATTGAGAAGCATAATGCTTTGCTGTATGAGATCTCCAAGCTAAAAACTCATCTTGAAATAAAATCTAGTAAACTGGACAGCTTCCATAAGTTGGAAACTGAACTTGATGAATTAAAACACATCAATTCCATTTTATTAGTAGAAAAGAGAGAGACAGACACAAAGCATGCCAAGCTTCAAAAGATTGTTGACTCTTGGGGCCAATCTGCACAAAACGTCAATCATTGTATCAGTCAACAAGTCCCTTCTCAAATCCAAGCCTATCTAGGAGGGGATCTTGACAAAGCAGCTTCAATTGTTGAGATTAATAATCTGGAAAAAGACTTATCCACTCTTGGTGAGCTTCCAAGTACTTGCATTCAGAAATTAAATGGTAAGCTAGTCTCAACAAATAGGTTTGTTAGGCCTCAAAACACTGACAACTTGTGTCAAAAAGCTCCAAAAACGGATGATGGAATGTGTTCTCCATCAAATCGGTCTGCTAAGTGCTCAGCTGGTTCACACAAGCAAAAGAAGGGAAAGCAAGTTCAAACTGCAAATTTGGACACTAAACCTGTTAACAAGACAGAAAGTGGATCTAAAGCTGATAGTAAGAGACCTGTTAATCCTTTTGATGCTGAAAATTTTAAGAAAAAGTTTTCAAAAGGTAAGCAGCCTGCATTCAACAATGGTAAGTCTCATGTTGAAAGTAAATCTGCTGTGATTTCAAATAAGTTTTTAAATCACAGTGGAAAATTGGTTATAAATGAAGGTAAGTCTTTCAAAACCAAAAGCAGTGAATATGTTGATAGGCAACATCCATCACATCTCAGTAAGGGTGAAGGCAAAGCCATTGCTCATGCTGAGAAAGTTGGGAATAAGTTTCCCAAACCTGTGGAAGGTCAAAAGCCAATCAAACTTCCTATATTTGATATCTGCCCTCCTAAAAAGAGGAAAGAGGATACAGGTAAAACTGTTGCCGTTGTGCCTTCTACTCAAACTGTTGATTCTTCTAAAAATAGTAATAAGTTTACTAAGCGTGCTGAGAAGTTTAACAAAAATGTTCCAGAATGTGTTTCTGGAAGTACTTCTTCCAAGAAATCTAAAAAGAGAAAATGTTATAAATGTGGGAAGAAGACTCATATGGCCAAAGACTGTCCTAAAACTGAGGACATGAGGCCTGCTGACACTGCTAGTTCCAACATTGCAAAAACAAACAGTGTTGGAAGTAACATGGTCAATGAGGATAGTATCCAAGCTGATACAATCCAAATAGGAAATATTAGTGTTGATCTCACTGGTTCATCAACAAATGTTGATGAAGAAGGAGAACTCATCCCTATGATGAGTTCCCCTAAAGATAACTAATATTTTCCCATCACACTCTGTAGGTTAAACAACATCCCAGGTTTGGTACTTGGACAGCGGCTGCTCAGGCCACATGACAGGTTGCAAGGACTTGCTGAGTGATCTCAGGCGTGAAAAAGGGCCAAAAGTCACCTTTGGTGATAATGTTCAGGGATCCATAGAGGGATATGGAACCCTTCAAGCTGGTGCTGCTACATTCAAAAGAGTATCCTATGTGTCTGGGCTAAAACACGACTTTGTAAGCATAAGTCAACTGTGTGATGCTGGATACAAGGTTAATTTTGATGAGCACCTGGGCTACATTGTTAGTACATCCTGTGTGACGATAGCAGTCTAAGTTTAGATAGCGTTTTGTGTAAGTCTATTTACTTGATATTAGATATTAACAAGTGTTTGATATATGTTTGATTATGTGTGTTTGATATTGATTGTTTGTATGTTTGAACTTGGTGTAATGTATTACAAGAAGTTCAAACATAAAGTTCAAAGATAAATTCAAACATAAGATAGAACATAAGTTCAAACATAAGTTTGAATGATGAGGTTCGACTTTAGGTATAGATTCGAATTTGTCTAGGAGGACAAGTTCGAATAAGGCCTTGGGCTAGATTCAAATTTGCCCCAGACAAACTCGAATCTGTCAGTATAATTAAGGGTTAATTCGATTAATTATTAGACTTTTGCAGAATTTGTCAGACGATTAGCAGAAGGCGATCTCGAACTTGATTGCAATCAGAGAGTTTCGTGAGGAGAGAATCATTGTGTTGGGGCGTTCTAAGTTGTTCGTCTATCACCGTGGTAGTCTCCGTGTTTTGGTGTGCGTGATATATCTGTCAAGCCACTAACGAGGATTCCGCACTCGTTGGAAGGTGTCGCGCAAGATAGATCCGTAGAGTTTAGACCTTACAAGTGGTATCAGAGCCATTGGTTGTTCGTGGTGTTCTTCGTGTTCACTAGAAACATCTGTGGTTTCTTGACATTTTGCACGGTTAAAATCACATTTTTGGAGGGATTTCGAGTTTATCAAGTAAGATATCGGAAAATAATTTGCATTAGTTCAAGTTTTTGGTCAAAATCAATATTTTTAGCCTTAAAAATATTGGTTTAATCTGAAACCTTGAAAAAATCGAATTATTAGCCGTTTTTCGAACTTGCGGCCCTCGAGTTTATCAAGGGGGTATTAGGGTTTACTCAAATTTCGAGTTTGCAAGTCAAATACGCTTCTTTCGAAGTTCCTTAGGGTTTGATTCGAGTTTGGCCAATTTTTATTTGCTCAGATTTCGAGTTTACTCTATATTCGAATTTAAGGATTTCGAGTTTATTAAAACCTTCGAATTTGTCATATATTTCGAATTTAGTTGGACTTCAAACTTAATTTCGATTTTAATTCCAAACAAGTTTAAAATTAATTAAATTCGAATTTACTCAAATTCGAAAGTGTTAATTTAAATTAATTTCGAATTAACTTAATTAAGTTTGAATTCAAAATTTTTTGAAACAATGACAAGTCTACAAAGGTTTATTGAGATGGACCACAAGGTCGGAAAAGCAAATTCTCCACCAAAGTTGATGAAATTGGAGGATTATTATTGGTGGAAGGATGGGTTCGCCGACTTCGCTAGATTTAATGATATGAGGATGTGGATTTGTATAGACGAGGGATACATTCCACCTACGGCAGAGGTTGAAGGTCGTCAAAGAGTATTGTCATATTTAAATATGAAGGACGATGATAAGAAGCTTTATGAGGCCGAAAACCGGGCATTCGCTATCATTAGAATGGCTTTACCTCAGGAGATCTTGCACACTTTCCGCAATCAAAAAACAGCAAAAGAGCTATGAGATGCTTTGGAGAAAAGGTGTGAAGGTAATCCGAGGGTCAGGAAAAATAGAATGGAAATGCTCAAGCAGCAGTTCGCGATTTTCAAGTCTTTGAAAAATGAAAAGCTGGATGAGACCATTACTCGATTCTATCACCTGCTGACTGAGTTAGACAACCACGATGTGGAGTATAGCAAGACAGAGAAGATTGTGAAGATTCTGGATGCTTTACCAGCTAAATGGGAGATGTATGTGGCGCTGATAAAGCATGATGAAGACAAGTTCTATACTCTAACTCTAGAAAATATCATAGGAACGCCGAGGGCCTATCACTTTGAATTGCTGAAGAAGGAAAGTGATTATGAACAAGTACAGGATCCGGACATGTACTTTGGGAAGTCCAAATCTTCAGGGGAAACTGACGTGAAGACAACTACAACATTCTTTTTTGGGGAAACATCGACTCCGGTTGAATCAGAAGACTCAGTGAGCCGGGCTTTCTTAGGGTTTTCTAGACCAGAAGAAAAGCAAAATCTGACTACATCTACATCTCAAGGGTATTCAAAGATTCCGATGAGCGCAAAATCAGCTGAAGACCATCTAAATCTGTTGGCTTCATTTGTGGCCGCCTATGGGAATTGCGTTCAAGGGAGAATCAAAGATCCTGCGCTTTGGGATGAGGATTATGATCAGGTAGATCCTGATGATCTAGAGGAAATGGATCTGCAATGGCAACTGACCATGGTGACTCAGCGAGTCAAGAGATTCATCAAGAGGATGGGCAGAAATCTCAACGTCAGTAACAATAAGATTGGGTTTGATAAATCCAAAGTTAAGTGTTACAACTGCCAAGGGTTAGGACACTTTGCTAGAGAGTGTCAAAGATCGAAAGTAGAGAACTAGCAGAACCAGTATCAGAATCCATCTCAAGGGAGATATCTGCCGGGTAGTTCAAGCAGTCAAGCAAATATAGCTGGTCTGTTAACCAATGTCACATCTGACAGACAGCTCGATGGAACATATGACTGGAGTACACATCAAGAGTCGAACGCTAGAGCCTTTATGGCTGAAGTAACCGAGACTGGAAGTGTCGGAGCAGAGGAAACGACAGGGAACAACAATCAGAATGATATCAGTCCTATGTTGGTAGAAAAGTCAGAAGATCAGAAAATTCTAGAGTTCGCCGCACAGATGGCCAATGTGGAATCTGATCACGCCAAGGTAATTCTGAATTTCTCTATTTTCCGTGATTTATGTGCTTTGTGTGCTACGTCTAACGATAGATTATACTTAGTTCTAGAATCACATCAAACTATAACTGCTCAGAATAAATCCTTAAAATCAGACAACGCTAGCCTCTTAGATATAAAGGAAGACCTTAGAAATAAGCTTAAGGCAGATGCACAAGATGTCATAGTTCTAAAGGACAAGCTGAGTGAGTAGTGTGTTAGATTAAAACTGATGTATGAACATGTTGAGGCATTGACCAAAGAGCTTAAGACCAAAGAAGTAGAGCTAGCTGAATCTAAGGTTAAGGTAGCCGAGGTAAACAGTAACTGGAAAAGTTTAGGAACTCATCACTCAACCTAGGGAAGATCTTAGATGCACATCGTCAGTCTAAGAAACCTGTAGGTCTAGGGTATCATGAGAGTCCTCCGCCTTTTAATGATAACTATGTACCTTTACCTCAGGAGAAAACTGAAAAACCAGTTGAATCAGAGGAAGCACCTGAACCTATGTCTGAAAATGTTAAGGATAAGGAAACTAAGGTGACTAGTAATAATGTCAAGATTAAGAAGGTCAAATTTTGTGCCATCCTCTAGTGATACGCCTGTAGGACAAGCCAAAACTGTGCAAGCCACACCAAAATCTGCTGTGAACCAAACACCTGTGTCAGGTAGACCCAAAGAAGTGATTAGGACTAATTCACCAAATAGAGTCAATAATCAATCTAGGTCAGGACCGCAACAAAACTATAGGAGTACTACACCTAGTAGAGCTTACACTCCGGTTAGGTCACACACTCCTGTAAGACATCAAACACCAGGTAGAGCTCAGGGATATCAATCGGAAATGCCTTATAATCGAAACTATTCAAGAGCTCCACAACAAATGCCTACACAAAGGCCGAGAGTGAACTTAAATCACTCGGCACCACAACAGGCTCTAAATCAAAAACCCAAGTCACCTGAAAGGAGAGATGCGTATTTGAAAGAGTTCAAGTATGTGGACGAGAATGGTATTACCAAGTCAGTCATGACTTGGGTTCCCCGTGATAACTAACCTCCTTTCTTTCATGTGCAAGAGATAACTACAGGTCCAAACAACAAGTGGTTCTTCGAAAGTGGTTGCTCCATGATAGGGGAAAGAAGTCTACTCGCAGACTTCAAGGGAGGGAATAGGGGATTTGTATCATTCGCTGGCAATAAAGGAGGGAATATCACCGGTACGGGAATGGTCACTAATGGGACTATCAAACTGGATCAAGTTTATCATGTTGATAAACTGGTTCACAATCTCATTAGTGTATCTCAAATCTGTGATAAGAAGAACTCAGTACTTTTCACTGATACTGAGGCATTAGTGCTGAAGCCGGGATTCAAAGTACCTGAAGAGTGGATACTAATGAGGGCTCCAAGGAAGAATGACATGTACATGATAGACATGAACAAGCCGGAATCTTCGATTGGACCAATTTGTCTACTATCTAAAGCTTCAGAGACGGAATCAGTTTTATGGCACAGACGCGTGGCACACTTGCACCTGAGAAAAATGAATTACATTACGAAAAATGGATTGGTGCAAGGTGTTCCAATGAAGAGTTTTCAGTTTGAGGACAAGTGTCTGCCGTGCAAGAAAGGAAAACAACACAAGAAGGCACACAAGTCCAAGACTCATAACTCAATAGCTGTCACGTTCGATTTGTTGCATATGGACCTGTTCGGACCAATCAACAAACGGAGTATAGGTGGTAGTTGGTATTGTTTGGTTATTACTGATGATTACTCACACTTTTCTTGGGTTTTCTTTCTAGGTACGAAGGACGAGACAGCTGCCAAGCTAATCGGGTTCTTAGACCAAGTGGAAAACTCTTACGGAACGAGGGTAAAACGTATCAGGAGTGATAACGGAACGGAATTTAAAAACACAGTTATTGGTGTATATTGCCTATCAAAGGGCATAGTGCATCAATTTAGTGCACCATATGAGCCACAACAAAATGGGGTGGCCGAACGGAAAAACAGGACTTTGATTGAGGCAGCAAGGACCATGCTCTCGGATTCAAAGCTTCCTACCATGTTTTGGGGGGAGGCAGTGAATACCGCGTGTCATGTTTTAAACTGGGTCCTTACTGTCAAATCATTAAACAAAACCTGTTATGAAGTGTTGAATAAAAGGCCACCATATTTAACTGGCTTCGAACCATTTGGGGTACCATGTACGTTAATGAAAACAAAACATCAACCTATGTTTGATGAAAAGGCTGACGAAGGATATTTCCTAGGTTATGTGCCGAACTCACCAAACAAACAAGTTTTTAACAAATCAAATGGTACCGTAGAGATTGTGTATAATATTGATGTAACAAGTTATACACATGAACCCCAAACTGGTCCGGAATGGATTTTTGATTATGACAAATTGTCTGAATCATTTAACATTCCTTCGGATGGAAATGCAAGTACAATTGAACAGGACTTGTCGTCATTAAATCTAAATGACGAGGGTCAAAGTTTTTCGAGGATGACTTTTCCATCAACTTCTGGGCCTAAAACAACTGAAGATAGATCTCCAAGAGAAATGATTCTGTAATGCCCACAAACGAAAATCAGACAACAAGTTCTAACTCTGAAGACAGTGTCCATGAGGAAAAAAATGTAGAGTCTGAGGTCGTTTCCCCGCTAGGTGAGATATGATCGAACTTAGGAGATAATCTTATGGTTGACGAGATAGAAACATCGAGGATTAACAAGGATCATCCAGTTGAGAGTATCATAGGAAATCCTAATGCTGGTGTGAGGACTAGGAGTAGTTTGAATAACAACACAGTGTTGTTGTCGATGATCAATGACTCCAAGGCCTTTCATACTTGCCTCTACTCATGTTTCATTTCGCAAGTAGAGCCGAAGAATGTGCAAATGGCACTAAAAGACAACTCTTGGGTTGAAGCGATGCAGGAAGAACTGCCAAAGTTTAGGAAACTTGAAGCGTGGGAGTTAGTTTCGTTACCTCGAGGAGAAGTTGCAATAGGAACCAAGTTGGTTTTTAAGTGCAAGAGAGATGAAAGGGGTATAGTGACTCGCAACAAAGCAAGGCTTGTGGTAAAGGGTTTCAACCAAGAGGAAGGAATCGATTACAATGAAGTGTTCGCGCCAGTGGCAAGGCTTGAAGTAATCCGTTTGTTTCTAGCTTTTGCTTCCTTCAAAGGTTTTAAGGTTTATCAACTTGACGTAAAGAGTGCTTTTCTTTATGGGAAGGTGAAGGAACTGGTGTATGTGGAACAGCTGCCCGGGTTTACAGATCCGAAGTATCCAGACAGAGTTTATCGGTTAAATAAGGCTTTGTATGGACTACATCAAGCACCTAGGGCGTGGTACGAGACACTATCTAATCATCTTTTAGACAACGGGTTTGAAAGAGGGAGAATCGATAGTACGCTGTTTGTGAAAAGAAAAGGTGAACATTTCATCTTGGTACAAGTGTACGTCGATGATATCATTTTCGGGTCATCAGACGAGCAAATGTGCACAGACTTTGAAAAGGTGATGAAGTCTAAGTTTGAGATGAGTGCGATGGGTGAGTTAAACTTCTTTCTAGGTTTGCAAGTCGAACAGAGGAAGGAGGGCATGTTTATTCATCAGACGAAGTATGTCTATGACATTCTAGAGCGCTTCGGGATGGAAGGAACCAAGCTGACAGCTCACTTCAGCACGCCGATTCAAGTGAATCATAATCTTGGACCGGGTACAGAAAGTGATACCGATGTGGATCCGACGTTATATCGGGCCATGATTGGGTCACTTATGTATTTAACTGCTTCTAGACCTTACATAACGATTGCTGTGTGAATTTGTGCTAGGTTTCAAGCTAATCCAAAAGAGATGCACATGAAAGCTGTGAAGCGGATTCTGAGATACCTCAAGTCGAAACCGAAGCTGGGACTTTGGTATCACGCTGATGGTGATCTGGAATTGGAGGCATTCACGGATTCAGACTATGGAGGATGCAACTTGAATCGCAAGTCAACAACTGGAGGTTGGCAGTTCCTTGGAGGGAGACTCGTTTCCTGGCAATGCAAGAAACAGACTTCGGTAGCCGTATCAACGTGCAAGGCCAAATATGTTTCTGCTGGTAGTTGCTGTTCACAGGTTTTGTGGATACAACAATAATTGCAGGATTACAGTTTGACTTATACTCATACTCCTATTAGGATAGATAACCAGTCAACTATTGCAATAACTAATAATCCAGTTAAACACAGTAAAACAAAGCACATAGACATAAGACACCACTTTATACGTGATTGTGCTGAAAAGAATTTAATTAAGCTGGTAAAAGTATCAACGGAAGATAATAATGCTGATTTATTTACCAAAGCTTTTGATAAGTCACGTTTTGAGTTGTTAGTTCAACTAAACGGAATGCGTAATCCAGAGTGAATTGAGCTTAGTAGAATTTCTTTTTATAGTAGTAGATTTCTTTCTCTTTATAGTAAGTTTAGTAGCTTGGTAGAATTTCTTTCTGTTTATAGTAAGTTAGTTTGTTAGTTTATTTTCTTATTCTTATTTATGAAAAACAAAAGAAAAAAAGAGAGAAAACCATAAAAAGTCCAAAAAAAAGAGAATATTAAACAATGAGTTAAGTCTTAGATACATAGGTTCAAAGTGACGAAAATTAGCACAGTTGATACAAACTCTAAGTGTTAAGCTTTCACACATAATGCACCTAAAACTCTAAGTGTTATACATTTTCTAGTTTGATGTGTTGGTAGGCGTAATCCACAAAGGGAGTCTCAAGGCTAATAAAATATTCAAGAAAAAGTCAGACGTGTCACTAACTTAGATGTATGACCAAATGGTCTTAATTTTTATGTTAGAGAAATACAGACATTGATTCTAAATGAGGTATGCAGATTTTCTGGGGGATGTATAGCAACATCTACATGTTAAAGAAAAGAAAAGAATAGAAAAAAATCATGATACTGAATTGAGAGTCAAAACAAGTAACTCTGTTGTACGTAAGTACAAACCTGTTGCCTCTGGTTTGACTCGAGTTAGCAGGATAAGTCGCTTTGTTGTACGTCAGTACAGACCAGTCACTGCTGTCTTGCTAGCTTTAAAATAATCTTTAAGACAAACAAAGACACTTTGTTGTATGTAAATACAGAACTGTGTCCGACATTTGCCTTTTAAAGAAAATTCGCAATACCGAAAAGTTATAATCATTGTGTGTATGCCTTGATCATATAAGTATGTCTAAGTATGAGTCACGTAAGGTAATTTCTTGATAAATAAAAAGGCCAAGGGATATTCCAAAGTGTAAAATGTTTAAAGGGAAAATAATACTAACAATCTCCTAGAAATGTGTGTCACGACAAACAATCAAAGGAATCAAAAATTCCTAAGTGTGAAAGTAAGATACTGAAAGTGCGTATTTGACATCGCTATCTGATTGAACCTCTTTGTGACTTTCTCGCCAAAAATATTCTATTAAGTATAGGATGTATCTGTTAAAAGTATTTTAGAGTAGTTTAAGTTTAAATTTTGTTCAAAATTTTATTTTACTTTTAGTTTATTTTAGTTTATTTTTATTTTTATTTTTAGGAAAAAAGGTCAAAGTTACTGAGGATGCATTTTTTTAGTTGAGTAAACATACACTACATGATACTTGTGCTTAGTAAATAAATTTTGCATAGTTTCTTTCGTTACACGAAAAAGTTGGAAAAGTTGAATTTCATTCAAAGACTTTAAAATTTTTCATTTAAATTCGAATTTAAGACAAAGTCGAATAAATTATCATTCGAAACTGTCAGTAAATTCGAATTTATTGCAAGTTCGAAGGTGGTTACTATATAAAGGTGAACAATGACTCATTTATGTCACCTACCTTCGAGTTTAGCCCTTCGAATTTAACCACTGCGATTTCGAACTTCCTTTTGAGTTTACCATTTCGAATCTTTCACTATTTCTCGAAGTTTTGTTCACGTGTGTTCGATTCTACCACCAAATCTAGGTATAACCGTTAGTATTATACAAGATTTAGGTAGTTTAGGACTCAATTTTATCAAAAATCGACTCATTTTGAAGTTTTAAGGGTTTTAAACTTTGTGATTCAAGATCACAAGTTTTAACCGGTAAACCTTCAAATAAGTTACAAATATCTTCGATTAGAACCTACTAGGACTAGTGAATACTATTTTGTAAGTCTAATATGGTTTAAACCTTGGATTTGTGTTTGAAAGTGACCGACTTCGAGTTTGTTCATTAGGTTCGAATTTGTCAGTAAATTCGATCTTGTCAGCAAACTCGAATTCAAGTCGAATTCGAACATGTCATTCGAGTTTAGTATTAAAATCGAAATGTTTACATAATTTTAACGTCAAACTTGTAGACATTCATATGTGTTGGATTTTGAACTTACATATGTTCAAAATAAAACAAATTTGGATTTAATCAAGTTTCACTTTTGTTTTTGCAATTCTAATATATTTTATTCATTGATGTGCAGATATGGGTGAAAGAGCCTTCTTTCAGAAGCATAATATGGTAGTATCGCCAGATCGGCAGCTTCCTGAAGCTCAGGCATTTCGACCAATGGTGGATTTCTTGGAAAATTCCAGGGTGTCGTATACCCTTTCTCATAATGTACAGATCGTACTACCATATGTTAGACAGTTCTGGGAACATTTGCAAGTGGATTGTACAGTAACCCCAACGGTGTTAAGGACAAGGGTTGGTGAGCAACCTCTTGTGTTTTCTGCTGATATGCTACGTCGAGTCTTGCAGCTCGGGATGGTCGAGCAAGAGGCAGGGCCGATCGACTTCACGTTGGATATAAGGCAAGCAGCCTTTTTAAGAATGGGGTATTGGACTGAATATAGCTAAAGCCTCATATATGAAGAGCGGTCTGATAGTCCAATGGAGGTACTTAGCACACGTCATTATGGTGTGCTACGCACCTAAAAAGGCCGATTTTGATTATATAGTATCCAAAATGCAGTCGACGATGATTGCATTGGTATATAATAAGAGTTTTAGCTTCTCGGAGATGTTCTTCGCTAATTTCGTGTACCAGATCACGGCTCCAGCTCGGGAGAGATTTCTAATGTATCCGCAGTTCGTAATGATGTTGATCCGCCATTTTTTTTTGCCAAACTTGCGGCAGCTAGCAGATATTCAGAGTGTGGTAGTGATTGATAAGAGAATTTTTGCAGATTGCCAATCACATAACGCCCATAGGGCTGACGTGGTTAGACCACTGGATGCACCTCTTTTCGGTGTCGTGGTAAATCCAGATTTCGTAGCCCCAAAGGGTGCACACTGGGCTGGGAAAGGGCCGCAGCCGCAGCAAGTACAGCACCAGCAGCAACAACAACAACAACGCCCTCTAGCACAACAAAGAAGGAGGCCGAGAGCTCAAGATAGATCTATTCAGGCTTCAAGGCCAAGCTCCAGCAGGGTACAAGAGTCAATGGAAGCAGGTCCGTCATCGGACGCTGCGGGTCCTTCTGGTGTGGCACCAGTAATTGATCCTCGAGTGGAAACTCTGGAGGAAATCTGGGCTCAAGGGACTCAGGCTCAAGAAGAAATTACTGTTGAGCTAGTTGATACAATCTTAGAGCCTCCAGCTAGTTTTCATGATCTTATGCGCGACATAGATGAATATCAACCTGAGGTAGAGGGTCAAGCAGTGACCACCTCAGAGTCGTCATCAGAAGAAGCTGAAGAGATCGAAGTTGAAGGAGCAACTGTTGAATCTGTTAATCCGTCTGTTCGGATAGGCAGATATGGATCAAGAATCTTGGTTAGTGAACGAGAGACAGAAAAGAGAGAAGATAGAGATTCAGATGAAGATGACTCTGATTTTGAGGCTGAAGATACTACTCCTTTAGTGCCTAGGCAAAGGGCCAAAAGGCACAGGTTTATGCCGGGAGCTTCATCTGCTTCTGCTTCAGAGCCTGGGATTCCATCCGCTCAACCATCTGTTCCACCATCAATCACGCCGTCACCAATCACCTCTATTCCATCCACCTTTATTCCATCCACATCATCCACATTCACATACAACCAACGTTTTTCAGAGCTTAGAAGCAAAGAAGACTTCCAGACAGTCCAAATCTTCCAACTCACAAAAGCAGTCAGCGAGCTTCAAGAGCATAATGCAAAGATTGATCAAGAAAACATTGAGTTTAAGACATTTGTCACTGATCAAGCTGCTGAGATCAGAACCATGAAGTCCCTCCTCGAGCAGTTAATGAAAAATCTTCAGGCTCAGGGGGAGACCAGCTACAGAGATGCTCAAGAGATGAGAAGAGAAGATGACGATGGCAATGATCCCGAAGTGAGAAAAGAAAGTGAGCCAGAAAATTTTCCATCTGCTCAGCATTCATCAGTTCAGTGGGAGCCTAGTGAATCTGGAGTCAGAGAAGGTGAAGCTGGTTCTTCAAAGGCCATTGAGAGCGAGATGATTAACGCTCTGATGGATATTGAAGAGGAAGAAATAAAATTTGATTTTGAAGATCATATTGAAGAATTGGAAGAAGGAGAGTTTGATCCTGAAGAAATAATGATTGGAAGTCTGACGATGAGGTGATAGAAGATGAAGACGATAATGTTGATAAAGTAATCGTAAATTCACAACCTATCACAGAGTTATACGGGCAGAATGAGCACAATGTGATTGATATAGATGAGATCAAGTTGGCCTCAGTAGAAGACTCTGAACTAGAGGAAGCTGAGAGAGAACCATCTAGGGCTGAATTGTTAAATCTATGGTTCCGAAAGGAAGAGAAGAGAGTAGAGCCTAAGATGAAGAGGAGAATGAGAGTTCCAGGCTCCGTGAATCTTTCAGGTGGAATTATAAGCTGGTTCTTCGATAGAGAACTACATCTATTCATTCTAAAGAGGAGATATGGACTCCAGTACCTGAGGCGTACGATTAAATTGTTTAACACATTGCCGGAGGTAGAAGTGAAGGAGTTAGCATGGAGAGAGTTAATCAATATCGGTGAGGATCCTTATGCTGAGGTTATAGCCAAGATAATCAGAAAGGAGGGACGATTCGAAAAATTTGAAAGACTCAAGCCGAGGACGGGAAAGAGAGTAGAGGATGAATCAAGAATAGATCCTCACACAGGGAGGCCATGGGCTAAAATGGTCTACAAACCTGTCAAGTGTTTGAAGAAGGTGCCTATGAAGTCGATGCCACAAGATGTTCTAAGTAACATGAAGTGGTGGTATGTAAATAACGATACTGCAGAAGCTGTGATGGAAGACACAAAAGACAAAGTTATTTTGTGAGTATATGATCCATCACATCTAATAAACCTATCCAAGGACGACCTAAAGAAGCTACACGATCAGCCTATCTTCTTTCACGAAAGATAGTTAGAGTATGTATAGATAGTTAGAGTATGTATAGATATAGGTTTATATGCAGGTAGTAGTCTATATGGTTCAAGTAGTTAGACAAAATGTAAAAAGTTAGAAGCTATCGTCAAGGGGGAGTCTGTTAGTACATCCTGTGTGACGATAGCAGTCTAAGTTTAGATAGCGTTTTGTGTAAGTCTATTTACTTGATATTAGATATTAACAAGTGTTTGATATATGTTTGATTATGTGTGTTTGATATTGATTGTTTGTATGTTTGAACTTGGTGTAATGTATTACAGGAAGTTCAAACATAAAGTTCAAAGATAAATTCAAACATAAGATAAAACATAAGTTCAAACATAAGTTTGAATGATGAGGTTCGACTTTAGGTATAGATTCGAATTTGTCTAGGAGGACAAGTTCGAATAAGGCATTGGGCCAGATTCGAATTTGCCCTAGACAAACTCGAATCTGTCAGTATAATTATGGATTGATTCGATTAATTATTAGACTTTTGCAGAATTTGTCAGACGATTAGCAGAAGGCGATCTCGAACTTGATTGCAATCAGAGAGTTTCGTGAGGAGAGAATCATTGTGTTTGGGCGTTCTAAGTTGTTCGTCTATCACCGTGGTAGTCTCCATGTTTCGGTGTGCGTGATATATCCGTCAAGCCACTAACGAGGATTCCGCACTCGTTGGAAGGTGTCGCGTCAAGATAGATCCGTAGAGTTTAGACCTTGCATACATATTGGATTCCTAAGGCAAAGTTGTGCTGTGTGCATAAAGGAAGAAAGGTGTATATGTTGTGGACATGAAATTTGCTGATCCCACAACTGAAACCTGCTTTATCTCAAGAAGCTATGTAGACCTGAACTGGTTATGGCACAAAAGGCTATGACACCTGAACTTTAAGAATATCAACAAACTCTATAAGAAAGAGTTCGTAACAGGTTTGCCTTCTATAACCTTTGTTAATGATAAATTCTGCACAGCTTGTGAGAAAGGCAAACATAGAAAAACATGTTTTAATCCAAGCATAATTTTTCTATTGATACTCCTCTCTTCTTAATCCTCATGGACTTGTTTGGACCTGTCAGTGTCCCAAGTCTGGGAGGTAGAATATATACTCTAGTAATGGTTGATAAATTATCTAGGTTTACATGGGTGATCTTTCTGAAGACCAAAGGAGAGGCTGCTAGAGAAATTATTGGATTTATTAAAAAGATGGAAATGCTGAACTCTGCTCAAGTTAAGCAGCTTAGAAGTGACCATGGTACTGAATTCAGAAACAGTACTCTTGAGGACCTCTAAGAAGAAAGAGTGATCTCACAAAACATTTCAGCTGTAAGAACTCCACAACAAAATGGATTTTCTGAAAGGAGGAATAGAATCCTCATTGAAGCTGCCAAAACCATGTTGTGTGCATCAGGTTTGCCTTCATCATTTTGGGCTGAAGCTGTCAACACTGTCTGCTTCACTCAAAGCAGATCCTTAGTGGTAAAAAGGTTCAACAAGACTCCCTATGAGATAATCAAAGGGAGAAGGCCAAATATTAGTTATTTCCATGTGTTTGGATGTCCATGCTTCATTCTGAATCAGAGGGACCAGCTGCAAAAATTTGATCCCAAAGCCGATGAAGGTGTGTTTGTTGGATATTCTGCTATCTTTAAAGCCTACAGAGTATACAACTACAAAAGAAAGGTGATAGATGAATCTATCAATGTCACCTTTGAGAAGTCTAGGAGTGCTTCCACCAAAGCTGTTCTTGAATCAACTTCAGGAGAGTTCAACTTTGATGATGTCATGCATACCATCAATGAAGAAAAGGACTCAAAATCTTCCACTACACCTAGAGTGGATCCTGTTAACCACAATGGACATGATGATGACTATGTTGATACACCCTGTGTGAATAAGTGTACTGACATAATTAATACACCATGTCCTGAACCAATCAATGCTGATTTCCCTGGATCTTCTGCTGATGTGTTCAACAACGGAGATTCATGTTCAACAGGTGAACAGGCTCAAGATAACAGTGTGTCTGAAAATCTTGAAAGTTGTTCAACAGGACCTGTTGGAGATGAAAATGATGCAGGAGAATCTTCATTGAGACATGATCCTAAGTGGATCATGTGTCACCCCAATGAACAGATAATTGGTGACATCAACAAAGGGGTACAAACAAGATGGGACAGCTTAGGAAACTTTTGTATGTTTCTAGCTTTGTGTCCCTAATGGAGCCTAAGAAAGTAGATGAAGCACTAAAAGATGCCAATTGGATCACTGCCATGCAAGAAGAGCTCAATCAGTTTGAGAGAAACAAAGTATGGAAGCTGGTCCCTGCTCCCAAATGTAAAACAATAATTAGCACCTAATGGGTTTTCAGAAACAAAATGGATGAGCAAGGTCATGTTATTAGAAATAAGGCAAGACTAGTTGCTCAAGGCTACAGACAAGAAGAAGACATTGATTATGATGAAACATTTGCTCCAGTGGCCAGGTTAGAAGCAATTCGTTTGTTTCTAGCCTATGCTGCCCACAAGAGCATGAAGGTATTTCAAATGGATATCAAGAGTGCATTTTTGAATGGCAAGCTGCAAGAAGAAGTATATGTCAAGCAGCCTCCAGGTTTTGAAAAATGAACATCATCCAGGTTTTGTCTATAAGTTGGACAAAGCTCTCTATGGCCTAAAACAAGCCCCTAGAGCCTGGTATGATACTCTTACTGATTTCCTTATGAGCAATGGTTATTCCAGAGGTAAAGTGGATACCACATTGTTCATAAAGAAGGTGAAGTATGATATTATGCTTGTTTAAATCTATGTGGATGACATAATATTTGGTTCTACTAATGAGCAGTTATGCAAGAACTTTTCACTACTCATGAAATCAAAATATGAAATGAGTATGATGGGTGAACTTACTTTCTTTTTAGGATTACAGGTTAAACAAACCTCAAATGTAATTTTCATCAATCAAAGAAGGCATACTTTAGATCTTTTGAAAAAGTTTAAATTTGATCAAAGTTCTCCTATGAAAACCCCAAAGGCAACCAATGTAAAATGGGATGCTGATGCGAGTGGCAAAGCTGTTTCAGTAACAGCTTACAGAGGCATGATTGGGAGCTTGCTATATTTAACTGCTAGTAGACCAGATATTATGTTTGCTATCTGTTTATGTGCAAGATTTCAAGCTGATCCTAAGGAATCACATCTAGCTGCTGTAAAAAGAATCTCCAGATACCTTAAGGGTACACCAGGTGTGGGTCTTTGGTATCCCAAAGACTCAAGTCTTGAACTAGCAGGTTATTCAGATTCTGATTTTGCAGGCTGCAGGTTAGACATGAAAAGCATAACAGGTGGATGTCAACTCCTTGGTGGTAAGTTGATCAGTTGGTGTAGCAAGAAGCAGAACTCAGTTTCTACTTCTACTGCTAAAGCTGAGTATATTGGTGCTAGAAGCTGTTGTGGGCATATTCTATGGATGCAACATCAGCTTGAAGATTATGGGCTTGTATATAGGAAGCCTCCAATTTTGTGTGATAATACAAGTGCTATAGCTATCTCCAACAATCCAGTGTTTCATTCCAGAACAAAGCATATAGAAGTCAGACACCTCTTCATTAGAGATCACATCCAGAGAGGTAATGTGGAGGTAAGTTTTATTTCCACAGATGAACAGCTTGCAGACATTTTCACCAAGCCTCTTGATGAAAACAGGTTTAATTACCTGGTAAGCAAGATGGGCATGTTAAATAAAAGTGACTAAGTGTCATTGATGCTCTAAGAGATCACATGTTTCAAAATGTTCAAATTTCTCAGAACAGCTTAGACAGAACAGGCTCTGCATGTTCTATACTTAGCCAATTTCTAAAAACTTGCACAGCGTGGACGTATAACAGGCTTGACAAAATAAGTTTTAATTTCAAACCTGTTCTGTTGAACAAACCTCCAACCTGCTCACTCTCTCAATCTGTCATACAAGGCGTTGTCTTGTCACCTGATCTGCTATTGAACAGAAACCTGTTCACATCTAGTTGCACAAGTTGAATGAACAACTTGAGGGATGAACAACTTGTGATGAAATCTGCTCATCACAGGTTTGAACAACAGCTTAGAGCATCAGTTTTAATCATCTTTCTTCATAATTAAGTTACTTAATTTCTGTATTTATTTAACTTAACTACCTACGGATAATGTTTGTTAACATGTGTTAGTAGTTAAAAAGGTTCTAGTGGTCTGACAATCGTTCTGACATGGCAAACCATTCCGTTTTCCGTTAAAGAACATTTCAAATCAACCGCCCAAACCTTTCTCTCTCCTACTCACTCACATTCAAATCCTATAAATACCTCCTTTCACTGTTTCATCATCTTCTTCTTCTCTACTACTTTCATAACTATCTGAAAAACTCTAAAAAGACTAAGTGTCCAGTATCCTTCATTCCACTGCTCTCAAATGGCTCACCAAAACAACCCTCTGCTTCCAGTTTTCGTTAGTGATGATGTTGAAAAACATCCCTCAGTTACCACGATGCTTACTCTGAAACCCACTAACTATATAGCCAACCTAACGATTCCCAAAAACTACGTGGGGAAAAGTTATGAAAGCATGGTGGAGTTTCTGCAAGTTCATCCCTTGCGTTATGCTATGACTGCCTCTCCTAGTGTTAGTACCAGGAGATGGTGTATGAGTTTTGGTACACCTGTGCTTATGATCCATCAACCAAAATCATCAGGGGAACCATCCTCAATGGGACTCAGACCATTGAGATAACCACTGCTCTTATTACGGAAGTCCTTCATCTTCCCGTTGCTGAAACATATGACAAACCACAGCCTGAGAATGATCAGATGGGCAATCTGCTACGCTTCTGTGGTGCAGCAGAACCCAGAGTTGGAGGCATGCTGTTCAGAAGGGATTTATCACCTACCTACGGTTTCCTATTTGCCTCAGTGGTGATGTGATTTAGCAGCAAAGTTGGTTCATTTGACCAGCTTAGCAGAGATGAAATCTCCATAGTCCTACAGTTTATGGATGAGACTACACTAAATATGGCTCGTCGGATTTTCGTGAATTTGAGGAACTTGGTACAACAAGAAACTCGCCCTGCAGCTGTCAGATACCCAAGATTTTTGAGACTCATATTCAAACATGTCTGTGGTGAGAAACTCTACAACTCGCAGCCCCTGTTAACTACTGCTGCATATCCTGTCATTGGAAATATAGTATTTTACACTCCAGTGCTTCCAAATGAACCTCCTCTATCTACACCAATGAGGAGGTTACTTGGTTTGGTGGAAGAACCCTCTGCTGTGAGGGTGGATCCAGTGGCTGCTCCCAAGAGAATATCCAAATCCAGGCCCAAGGTGATCAAAAGGGGCCTCGAATCGACTGAAGCTGAGCCTGTCCTCAAGAAGGCTAAACAGTTAAGTCAAAGTCTGCCCCATCAGCTTCAGTGGCTGATGGGAAGCAGACTTCTCACCCTGGTTCATCTGTTGAACCTGAAGCCTTTGTGGCTGGTGCCTCTGTGGCACCTGAGACCATGAAACAAGTTAACCCTCCTGTTTTTGACCCAGTCTCACCTCCAGTCCAAACAAAACCCCTCAGCACTTCTCCATAACATCCATCTTCCACTTCTTCCCTCAAATCATACAACGGATGCAAATCCTTAGCCAAAAAGAAACCATCATCCCCCACTAGCCCCTCTGACCCCTCCCAAGAAGAGTCAGTTAAAAAAGAAGCAACCCCTGATGCTTCTCCTATTTTGGGAGAAAGATCAGCACCTTTGGAGTAGGTTTCACTCCAACATGAGTCAACCAAGAGTCAGCCTAGACCCTCTGGTTCCTCCCAACAGGAACAGTTGTACAAAAGGAGACTACCACATCCGCTATCCCAGCTTAAGGGGTTCTTTGATTCGTTCAAGACCTCCTTTCCAACCACTGCTCCTCAAACTCTTCAATCCTCTCAGCTGCTTGCACTCACTGCACAGCTGCAAACACTCTTCACTACCCTCTCAACAATTCTTTCTACCCAGCAGGACTCTGTGTTCTCCCTGGCAGCTGTTTCCCAACGGCTGTTAGCTCTCCTTGATACTTGTACAAATACTCTCCCCTCCACTTTGGCCAGCTTGAACACCTTAGTGGTCTCTCTGTCCAACTCTGTGTCATCAAACCTTGATGATATGCAAGATTCTCTTGAACTTAATCTTGCACAGCTTCAAAGTTTGCTGTTCACAGCTTCTGACAGGGAAGCCATTACACAGATGTCATCTATTGATACTTCCCAACCTGCCTCTCTTCGAACCTGTGTTACCCAACTTGCAGAGGTAAAGGACAACTTGGCTGTCTTAGTGCACGTCCTTGTTGGTTCCAAACCTGCTGCCAAAACTGCTTCCTATTTGCTGAATTCGTTTCTTCAGGCAGACCCATTGTTGAAGGCTATGTGTCATCTCCTTCAAAGGGGGAGAAGATATCTGCCTCAAAGACCAAGTCTAAGGGGGAGAAATCCTCACCTCCCTCTAAGGAGAAATCTGCGTCAGTAGGACAAGCAGCAGGTGTCTCCCAAACAGGTCCTGCTGTGGATGTCTCTGTATCAACTGAAGCTGCTCAGCCTACTCAGCCTACTCAGGCTGGATCTCCAAACCCTGCACCATCTAAGGGGGAGGAATCCATTCCTGGGGACAGGCCAAGCAGAAGGAAACATCTAATACTGGAGCGAACAGAAGAAGAAGAGGAAGAGGAACTTGAAGCTATCCTAATCACAATGGTTAAAGGGAAGAAGAAAGCCTCAGTGGACCCTGATTACCTCAAAGCTGCTCAGCTGAAATTTGATAAGGCTCGGGCCAAAGAAATGGGTGTTCCTATGGAGACCTACTATAATTACGAAGAAGAGAAGCTTCGAGCCTTTGAAAAGCTAAAGAAAGATGAAGCCTCTGCTAAACCTGCAAGGCCTTTGCATACAAGGAGGCAAGAAAAGCTAAAATTCCTTCCTTGGATGTTCAAAGGAAACTGCTAGAGGCTGCCAATGAATCGATAGTCGAGAAAGAAGGAGAGAAAGAACATGGTGCTCAGGTTTCTGTGACCAAGTCTAAGCCAACATCTTCCTCTGCAAGAGCCCAAATTCACTTTGACAACTTGGCAAGGAAGAAGTTCTTTAATGTTGCAAACAGAAGACTTGCCAAGGAAACAATTATCAAAGCTGTTCCCATTTCAAAGAAAGGAAAACAGTGGAAGCTTCAAATAACTAGGCTAGGTGCTAAAGGTCCAGAATTGGAAGCATATGAACACACTGATGTTGCTCAAATGGGGTTCAGAGAATGGGTGGAATTGGCAGTTGCCCTGGGCCAGTCTAAGTCTGAAATTACTAAGACTATCAGGGCATATGTCAAAACATTAATGGAGAGAGTTAAGAATCTTGGCCTGATTACAAAAGAACAAATCAAGGGTACCTCAGTGGTTGAACACAAGATAAAGGCCAGGAGAAGGAGAAAGGATACTGAGCTGGAAGAACTCCTAACAATGATTTATCAATGTGATGTAGCAAAGGAGTAGATCACAGCCTGCCCAGAGAAGTGGAACATGAGGAAGATAAGCTGATAGAGGAACCTGAGCTTGGGGTATTTTTCGTAGATCCCCTATCAAAGAAAAAGTGTTTCCAGAGAGAATCAGATTTGCATAAGGTTAGTCTGAAGCAACTCATAGCTTTTAAACTTGCCAACTCCTTCAAAAAATCTGTAAGATGGAGAGCAGCTCTCTGGGAACAACTTAAAGGGTTCCATGAAAGAGGAGAGCTTCAACATCCAAACTTCATGTTACTCAGAAATGAAATGGAGGAAATTGAAGAAACCAGAGAACATTTTAAACAAATGTTCGAAGAAGCACCGCCATAGGTTGGAGGTCCATCTGCTGCTGAGTAGATGAAGAATGGAAGCTGTCGATCAGTTGGACAGGCTTGCCGTTACTTGCTCCAACTATCAACAGTCCAAATTGTTGAAACTTTTCTTGTACATATGTTGTACTTTATTACATTAGTTGTAATTTTCTTATTACATCAGTTGTAATCTACTTTAGTACATTAGTTGTACTCTTGTAAGGACATGTGTTGTTTGTAATCAAAATCAGTATATATAAACTGATCTTTTACTTTACTTCAATGTTGTAATTTTATTTTAGCAAAGTGTACTGTAAAAATATATAGTGATTATTGATAGAATCAACTTAGACTGATTATTGCAAATAGGAGGAGATTGTTAGGCATAAAAAGGCCTCAGTCAAACCTGTTCTACATCTTAGGGGGAGATTTTTAATCAAACCTGTTTGATGCACTTGAAGGTATAATTTAAGGTTTGTTAATGCCTCATTGAAAGCTGAAAGTGATTTGCAACATTAGTCAAATCTGTTTACCCTGTTGCATTTGTTGCAACTAAGGCAGATTGCCCAAGCTGTTCTATTCTGTTGAACAGGCTGGACAAAAACTGTCTATGCTGCTTTATCCTGCTGAGCAGCTTGGACAAATTCTAAGTGTTCTGTTCTTTGTGAACAAAACCTGTTCTTTATGAACCGGCTAAACACTTTATGGAATATGTTTCCATGTCCTCATGTATTGTCTTGGTCTACTAGATCAGGTTACAATGTCGAAGACAAAGTGGAAAACAGAAGCTGCAAAGACTGCCTACATTGTTCTGTTACATGAAGACAAAGTGGATATTTGAAGTGGGTGACAGACCATTTCTTATATCAAAATGGCCTTAACAGAAGATGAAATGTTCAAAGTTGACAATCCTCTTTTAGATAAAGCCTTCTACAACAGAGACAAAAAGAAAAAGACAAAGATTCTGCCATGTAAAGACAAGTCTGCTTTATCAGAACGTGTAGAAAAGTTGTTTTGTCTTTTTGGAAAGACATCCCACTTTCTCCTTGTCCAATGAGGAAGCTTCACTGAAATTCTCAGTGAGAGTATAAAAGGAAGCTTCTAAGGAATGTGAGATAACCAAGAGTGTGAAATTCAGATCGTGCAAACAAGTGTGTTTTCATGCATGCAAGTCTGCTTGAATAAAACAGTAACGTGTGTCCAAGCTGTTCTTATTCAAGATGTCCATCTGTCTGTCTTGTAAACAGTGAGTTTATCTTAGTGAGTACCTAGTCTGAGTGTGTCTTAGATTAGTTAAACATCTATTGTGTCTGTCATCTCAGCCTGAACCATTCCACAGTTCAAGCTTGTTTGTAATTAACACTTGTTGATAATATATACAAACATTGAGAAAAGTGTGTTGAAATTTAAATAGTTGTATTCACCCCCCCCTCTACAGCGTAGAACAACATACTAGGAAAACCTTTTGGGACCTACAGAGATACTAACTTATGCAAAATGTTTGCAGAGACTGTGAAGAAATCAGGAGTACTAAAGTGCATTGCAGGAGTGGGAGGATGATCATGATGCTGACACTTTGAGTTAAGACTGTCTGCAATCATACTTTAGTCATTTAAATACTCCATGGGTTAGCATGATAAACAGTTTATATATTGTTTTAAAATAACTTTATTAAAACCCGTTTGACTATAAAAACCCATGAATATATATATAGACTATGGATTCAATTCAAACGTGAATAGTAACATAAAAATAGTGATTGTGTGGTCAGTGGTCAAATTTTTGTTTAGTTGTTTCTAAGATGTATTGAAACAAAAAATGCTTCTTGCACTATTGTTATTAATTGTTTTAAAAGTATGCTATCACTATTATAATGTTGTTATAAAAAGATACAGTGAAATATATAGAGTAAGTTATGTGTAAATTATATAAGATACATTAAGAGTTGCATATTAGATAAAATTCATTTTTTGAATATCTAGACAAAGATTAGGATTTTAGATAACCAAACTCATTAGAAAAAAATGAAAAGCTACACTTTATGTTACACTACTAAACTAAATTCTTAACTATTAAAAGGATGAAAATTTTGTTTTTCCTCCACACCAAGAATAGAATGGTTTAATAGATGTGATTGTTGCTAAAAGAATGCCTAATTCAGTGGCAAAGTCTGACAACAGATGTATATATCATGTAAGTTTACAATTTGAATTTATTTACAGCTAAAGTTAAAGCCAAGGTGTTAGGCACAAAAAGGCCTAAGTCAAACCTATTGTACATCTTAGGGGGAGATTATTAATCAAACCAGTTTGATGAACTTGAAGGTATAATTTAAGGCCTGTTAATGCCTTATTGAAACCTGATAAGTGATTTGTAATATTAGTTAGAGCTGTTTAACATGTTGCATTTGTTGCAACTAAGGCAGATTGTCCAAGCTTTTCTACTCTGTTAAACAGACTGGACATAAACTGTCTACACTGCTCTAACATGTTGAGCAGTTTGGATAAATTCTAAGTGTTCTGTTCTTTGTGAACATAACCTGTTCTTTGTGAACAGACTAAACACTTTATGGAATATGTTTCCATGTCCTCATGTATTGTCTTGGACTAAAAGATCAGTTTACAAAGTCGAAGACAAAGTGGAAAAACAGAAGCTGCTAAGACTGCCCACGCTGTTTAGTTACATGAAGACAAAGTGGATATTTGAAATGGGTGACAGACCATTTCTTATATCAAAATGGCCATTCCAGAAGATGAAAGGTTTAAAGTTGAGATTCCTCTTTTGGTTAAAGCCTTCTGCAACAGAGACAAAAAGGAAAAGACAAAGATTCTGCAATGTAAAGACAAATACTTATTTGTCAGAATGTGCAGAAAAGTATTCTTGTCTATTTGGAAAGACATTCCACTATCTCTACGTCCAACGAGGAAACTTCACTGGGATTCTCAGTGAGAGTATAAAAGGATGCTTCTAAGGAATGTGAGACAACCAAGAGTGTGATATTCAGAACGTGCAAAGAAGTGTGTTTTCATGCATGCAAAGTTTGCTCGAATAAAACAGTAAAGTTTGTCCAAGCTATTCTTGTTCAAGCTGTCCGTCTGTCTGTCTTGTAAACAGTGAGTTCATCTTTGTGAGTGTATTCATTGTAACTAGTCTGAGTGTGTCTTAGATTAGTAGAACATCTGTTGTATCTGTCATCTCAGCTTGAACCTTTCCGTAGTTCAAGCTTGTTTGTAATTAACACTTGTTGATAATACATACAAACATTGAGAAAGTGTGTTGAATTTTTAAATAGCTGTATTCACCCCCCCCCCCCTTTACAGCTTAGAGCAACATATTAGGGAAACCTTTTGGGGCCTACAACTGGTGTCAGAGTAGTTTAGAGTGTGTGTTAACTCTAGATCTCTATCATCTTCCTATTTCCCACCATGGACAACAGTGCTGCCAGCTCTTCCTCTTACTATGACAATGGCTCTATGGCAAAACCTCCCAAGTTCAATCATCAGGACTTCTCTGGTTGGAAGTGTAGAATGATGCTCTATTTAGAGAATCTGGACGTACAACTACTAGAGATAGTAATGGAAGGTTCCTATGTGCCAACCTCCGTTACTACTATCACTCCTGCTACTGAAGGAGCTGTTCCTGAAATTAAGACTTTTGCAAAGGCTAAAGCTCAATGTTCTGATGAAGACAAAAGGCTGGTTGCTCTTGATGCAAAGGTTAGGAACAACCTGCTTATTTCTCTTCCTGATGAAGTGTTCAAACAAGTTGAGAAAATAAAGACTGCAAAGGAGATGTGGGATACTTAGTGTACCGTCTATGATGGCCCCACTATCACACTGGATAACAGGATCAACAATCTTGTTAGATAGTATGAACTATTCTTTGCAAAGCCAAAGGAGTCTCTCACTGAAACCTATACCAGGTTCACTGGTCTAATCAATGATCTCAAAGCTGTTAGGATCACAAAAGACAGTTTAACTCTGGTAAACAAATTTTTGGATATCTGCCTTAGGAATGGAATTATTTCTCTACTATCCTCAGAAACTCAGGCACCATCAGAGGTATAAATCTTGTATATTTGTATGGATCCTTACTAAATGAAGAAAAACCAAGGCAACAGAAAAAAATGCCTTAGAAATGTCCAAAAGAGGTGCTGCCTTAGTGGCCAGTGTGCTGCCTTAGCCTGATGATGAAATGGAAGAATTGTCTGAGGAAGAAGACTGTGAAGATCTTACTGAAGTTGATGATAAGCAAACAATTTCTATGCTTCTCAGAAAATTTAATAAGAAGAGGTTTGGTGGAAAGATGCTGCAAAAAAAGTCAGGAGCCATAAAAAAGGAAGCATTTGAAAAAACTAAGGCTGGGTGCTTTAAATGTGGCAAAACAGGCCATATAGCTCTTAACTGTGTGTCTAAAGCTGTTGGCTCCTCATCCAAACCATACAAGACAAATAAAGACGATGGCTACAAGGTTAAGTACCTAATGGCCATGGCTAAGCTGAAAAAGTTGGAAGACTCAGTGGCTTCCAACAAGCAGAAGGGACTCATGGATGAGGCTTGTGACTGGGAGGAGTCTGATTCATCATCTGATGAAGAGGACAACAATTGTCGGATGGCCAACACTGACGTCCCATCAACAAGCAACTTCAAACAGGACTTGGCTGAAGCTGAAGCTTTCAGCAGCTTGGAGAACTGGAACCCAACTATGATTAAGGTACAAAATTTTATGGATTACAGTATTGATGAAAAAGTGAAAATATTTGAATATTTGCTTGTTGATTTAAAATCTGCTATTGAGAAGAATGATGCTTTGATGTCCGAGATCTCTAAGTTAAAAACTGATGTTGTAACAAAAACTAATAAACTGAACAACTTTCATAAGTTGGAAACTGAACTTGATGAAGTAAAACACATCAACACCATTTTATTAGAAGAAAAGAGAGATACAGACTCAAACCATGCCAAGCTTCAAAAGATTGTTGATTCTTGGTGCCAATCTGCACAGAAAGTCAATCATTCTATCAGTCAACAGATCCCTGCTCAAATCCAAGCCTATCTTGGAGGGGATCTTGATACATCAGCTTCAATTGTTGAGATAAATAATTTGGAAAAAGACTTATCCACTCCTGGAGAGCTTCCACGTACTTTTGTTCTAAAAGTAAATGGAAAGCTGGTCTCAACAAACAAGTTTGTCTGGCCTCAAAACACTGATAGTTTGTGTGAAAAAGTTTTAAAGACTGATGATGAAATGTGTTCTCCATCAAATCAGCCTGCTAAGTGCATATCTGGTTCACACAAACAAAAGAAGGGAAAACAAGTTCACACTTCAGCTTTGGACACTAAACTTGTCAACAAGACAGGTTTTGGGTCCAAAGCTGATGGGAAGAAACCTGTCAACCCATTTGATGCTGAACATTTTGAGAAAACATTTTCAAAACGGAAGCAGCCTGCTTTCAACAGGGGTAAGTCTCATGTTGAAAGTAAATCCGCTGTTATTTCAAATAAGTTTTTAAATCATAGTGAAAAACTGGTTATAAACGAAGGAAAATCTTTTAAAACCAGAAGTAGTGATTATGTTGATAGGCAACATTCATCACATCTCAGTAAGTGCAAAGGCAAAGCCATTGCTCAACCTAAGAAAGTTGGGATAAGTTTCCTAAACTTGTGGAAGGACAAAAGCCAATTAAACTTTCTATATTTGATCTCTGCCCTCCTAAAAAGAGGAAAGAGGACACAGGTAAAGCTGTTGCTATTGTGCCTTCCACTCAAACTGTTGGTCCTTCTAAAAACATTAATACGTTTGCTAAACCTGCTGATAAGGCCAACAAGGATATCTCAGAATGTGTTTCTGGGAGTACTTCTTCCAAAAAGTCTAAAAAGAAAAAATGCTATAAATGTGGGAAGAAGACTCATACGGCCAAAGACTGTCCTGAAACTGAGGACATCAGGCCTGCTGACACTGCTAGTTCCAACATTGCAAAAACCAACAGTGTTGGAAGTAACATGGTCAATTCGGAGAGTATCCAAGCTGATACAATCCAAATTGGAAATATTAGTGTAGATCTAAGAGGTCCATCAACAAATGTTGATGAAGAAGGAGAACTCATCCTTATGATGAGTTCCCCTAAAAACTAATATTTTCCTATGACACTCTGCAGGTTAAACAACCAAGCCAGGTTTGGTACTTGGACAGCGGCTGCTCAGGTCACATGACAGGTTGCAAGGATTTCCTGAGTGATCTCAGGCCTCAAAAGGGCCAAAAGTCACCTTTGGTGATAATGTTCAGGGATCCACAGAAGGATATGGAATCCTTCAAGCTGGTGCTGCAATATTCAAAAGAGTAGCCTATGTGTCTGGGCTAAAACATAACCTTGTTAGCATTAGCCAACTGTGTGATGTTGGCTACAAGATTAACTTTGATGAGCACCTGGGGTACATACTAGATCCCCAAGGCAAGGTTGTGCTGTGTGCACAAATGAAGAAAGGTGTATATGTTGTGGATATGAAATCTGCTGATCCCACAACTGAAACATGCTTTGTCTCAAGGAGCAATGCAGACCTAAACTGGTTATGGCACAAAAGGCTATCACACCTGAACTTCAAGAATATCAACAAACTCTGTAAGAAAGAGTTGGTAACAGGTTTTCCTTCTATAACCATTGTTAAGGATAAACTCTGCACAGCTTGTGAGAAAGGCAATCAGAGAAAAACATCTTTCAAATCCTAGCATAATTTTTCTAGTTGATACTTCTCTCTTCTTAATCCTATGGACCTGCCAGTGTCCCAAGTCTAGGAGGTACAAGATACACTCTAGTAATGGTTGATGAGTTCTCCAGGTTTACATGGGTGATCTTCCTAAAGACCAAAGGAGAGGCTGCCAGAGAAATTATTGGATTGATCAAAAAGATGGAAGTTCTAAACCCTACTCAAGTCAAGTAGCTTAGAAGTGATCATGGTACTGAATTCAGAAATAGTACTCTTGAGGATTTCTGTGAAGAAAGAGGGATCTCACAACAAAATGGAGTTGCTGAAAGGAGGAATAGAACCCTCATTGAAGCTGCTAGAACCATGTTGTGTGCATCTGGTTTGCCTTCATCATTTTGGGCTAAAGCTGTCAAGACTACCTGTTTCATTCAAAACAGATCCTTAGTGGTGAAAAGTTTCAACAAGACTCTTTATGAGTTAATCAAAGGGAGAATGCCAAATATTAGCAATTTCCATGTGTTTGGATGCCCCTGCTTCATTCTGAATCAAAGGGATTAGCTAGCAACATTTGAACCCAAAGCTGATGAAGGTGTGTTTGTTGGATATTTTGCTGTTTCTAAAGTCTACAGAGTGTGCAACTACAAAAGAAAGGTGATAGATGAATCTATCAATGTCAGCTTTGAGGAGTCTAGGAATGCCTCCACCAAAGCTGTTCCTGAATCAGTTTCAAGAGAGTTCAGGTTTGATGATTTAATGCATTCAAATGATGAAAAAAAGACTCAAAAGCTTCCATTTCACCCAGAGTGGAACCTGTTAACCACAATGGTCATGATGATGATTGTATTGGTACACCCTGTGTGAAAAAGTGTACTGACATAGTTAATGCACCATGTCCAGAACCAATCAATGCAAATTTCCCTGAATTCTCCATTGACGTGCTCAACAATAGAGATTCATGTTCAACAGGTGAACAGGCTCAAGATAACAGTGTGTCTGAAAACCTTGAAAGCTCTTTTGCAAGACCTGAAGAAGATGAAAATGGTATAGGAGAATCTTCATTGAAACATGATCCTAAGTGGACCAGGTGTCACCCCAATGATCAAATAATTGGTGACATCAACAAAGGGGTACAAACAAGATGGGATAGCTTAGGAAACTTTTGTATGTTTTCTAGCTTTGTGTCCCTGATGGAGCCAAAGAGAGTAGATGATGCACTTAAAGATGCCAATTGGATCACTTCCATGCAAGAAGAGTTCAATCAGTTTGAGAGAAACAAAGTATGGAAGCTGGTCCCTATTCCTAAAGGTAAAACTATCATTGGCACCAAGTGGGTGTTTCAGAAACAAGATGGATGAGCAAGGTAATGTTATTATAAATAAAGAAAGACTGGTTGCTCAAGACTATAGACATGAAGAAGGGATAAAATATGATGAAATATTTGCTCTAATGGCCAGGTTAGAAGCAATTCGTTTGTTTCTAGCCAATGCTGCCCATAAGAACATGAAGGTAATTCAAATGGATATTAAGAGTGCATTTTTGAATGGTAAGCTGCAAGAAGAGGTATATGTCAAGCAACCTCCAGGTTTTGAAAGTGAACTGTATCCAGGTTTTGTTTATAAGTTGGACAAAGCTCTCTATGGTCTTAAACAAGTCCTTCGAGCCTGGTATGACACTCAAACTGATTTCCTTATGAGCAATGGTTATTCCAGAGGTAAAGTGGATACCACTCTATTCATAAAGAAGGTGAAAACTGATATTATGCTTGTTCAAATTTATGTGGATGACATAATATTTGGCTCTACTAATGAACAGTTATGCAAGAACTTTTCACTGCTCATAAAATCCAAATATGAAATGAGCATAATGGGTGAACTTACTTTCTTTCTAGGATTACAGGTTAAACAAACCTCAAATGAAATTTTTATTAATCCAAGAAAGTAGACTTTAGATCTTCTGAAAAAGTTTAAATTTGATCAAAGTTCTCCCATCAAAACCACAATGGCAACTAATGTAAAGTTGGATGCTGATGCCTGTGGCAAAGCTGTTTCTGTAACAACTTACAGAGGCATGATTGGGAGCTTGCTATACCTAACTGCTAGTAGACCAGATATTATGTTTGCTACCTATTTATGTGGTAGGTTTCAAGCTGATCCTATGAAATCACATCTAGCTGCTGTAAAAAGAATCTTCAGATACCTAAAGGGTACACCAGGTTTGGGTCTTTGGTATCCCAAAGACTCCAACCTTGAACTAATTGGATATTCAGATTCTGATTTTGTAGGCTGCAGGCTAGATAGGAAAAGCACAACAGGTGGATATCAACTCCTTGTTGGTAAGTTGATCAACTGGTGTAGCAAGAAGGAGAATTCAGTTTCTACTTCAACTGCTGAAGCTGAGTATATTGCTGTTGGAAGCTACTGTGACAGATCCTATGGATGCAACATCAACTTGAGGATTATGGACTTGTATATAGGAAAACTCCCATTCTGTGTGATAATACAAGTGCCATAACTATCTCCAACAATCCAGTTTTTCACTCCAAAACAAAGCATATAGAAGTCAGACATCACTTCATCAGAGATCACATGCAGAAAGGTAATGTGGAGGCAAGTTTTATTTCCACAGAAGAATAACTTGCAGACATTTTCACTAAGCCTCTTGATGAAAACAAGTTTAATTACCTTGTAAGCAAGCTGGGCATGTTAAATAAAAGTGACTAAGTGTCATTGATGTTCTAAAGAACACTTGTTCAAACTTGTCTAAATTTCACAGAACAGCTTGGACAGGACAGGTTTCCTTTGTCCAGTACTTAGCTAGTTTCTGAAAACTTGGATAGCTTGGACATATAACAGGCTTGACAAAATACGTTTTAATCTCAAACCTGTTCTATTGTACAAACTTCCAACCTGTTCACTCTCTCAATCTGTCATACAAGGCATTGTCTTGTAACCTGATCAACTATTGAACAGGCTTCACAATAAAACTTGTTCTCATCTAGCTGCACAGGTTGCATGAACAGCTTGAGGAATGATCAGTTTGTGATGAAACCTGCTCATCACAGGTTTGAACAACAACTTGGAACATCAGTGTGAATTACCTTTCTTCACATTTAAGTCACTTAAATTATGTATTTATTTAACTTAATTACCTGCGGATAATGTTTGTTAACATGTGTTAGTAGTTAAAAAGCTCAAGTGGTCTGACAACAGTTCTGACATGGCAAACCGTTCCGTTTTCCATTAAAGAACATTTCAAATCAACCGCCCAAACCTTTCTCTCTCCTACTCACTCACAATCAAATCCTATAAATACCTCAATCACTGTTTCATCATCATCTTCTTCTCTACTGCTTCCATAACTACCTGCTAAATCCTAAATCGACTGAGTATCAAATATCGTTCATCACTACTACTTTCCAAATGGCTAACCACAACAACCCCCTTGTGCTTATGTTCGTTGGTGATGATGTCCAAAAACATCATTCTGTCACCACAATGCTCACACTTAAACCCACCAACTACATTGCCAATCTAACCATTCCCAAAAACTATTTGGGAAAAGGTTATGAACAGATGGTGGAGTTTTTGAAAGCCCACCCCGTGCACTATGCACTGACTGCCTCTCCTGGTGTCCTATACCAGGAGATGGTTTATGAGTTTTGGTACACCTGCTCGTATGACCCTTCAACCAAAACCATCATGGGAAACATACTCAATGGCACTCAAACCATTGAGATCACTAATGCTCTTCTCAGGGAAGTTGTTTATCTTCATGTTGCTGAAACATATGACAAACCACAGCTTGAGGATGAACAAATGGGCAACCTGCTACGCTTCTGTGGTGTAGCAGAACCAAAAGTGGGTGCTACTTTTTTCAGGAGGGACTTGTCTCCAACATACAGTTTTCTATTCGCCTCTATCGTGACGTCCTTAAGCTTCAAAGTTGACCCATTTGACCAGCTTAGCAGGGATGAGATTCCTATAGTCCTACAGCTTGTGGATGGGACTACTCTGAACATGGCAAGGTGGATTTTCATGAATTTGAGGAACTTGGTACAGCAAGAACATTTCTCTGCTGCTGTAAGATACCCAAGGTTTTTAAGCCTCATCTTCAAACATGTCTGTGGTGAGCACATGTACAACTCTCAACCCTTGTTAAGTACTGCTGCATTCCCTGTTATTGGGAATAGAGTCTTAAACTCCAGTACTCAACAATGAGCCTCCTCTGTCCACTCCAATGAGGAGGTTACTTGGCTTGGTGGAAGGACCCTCTACTCAGATTATCAGGCTAGGTGCTGAAGGTCCAGAATTGGAAGCATATGAATACACTGATGTTGCTTGCATGGTGTATAGAGAATGGTTGAATTGGCAGTTGTCCTGAGCCAGTCAAAATCAAAAACCGCTAAGACTATCAAGGCATATGTCAAAACGCTGATGGAAAGAGTTAAAAACCTGGGCCTGATCTCTAAAGAACAAATTAAGGGTACCTAAGTGGTAGATACCAAAATTAAGCCCAGGAGAAAGAGGAAGGATACAGAGCTTGAGGAACTCCTAATGATTATCGATCAAGGCATTCTAGCTGTTGAAATCAAAGGAGTAAATCACAGCCTGCACAGGGGAGTTAGACCAGAAGAAGATAAGCTCATAGAAGAACCTGAGTTTGGGGTATTCTCTGTAGACCCCTTAACAAAGAAAAAATGTGTTTCCAGAGAGCCTCTAAATTTCATAAGGTTGGACTCAAGCAGCTCATAGAATTTAGACTCGCTAACTCTTTCAAGCAATCGTCAAAATTCAGAGCAGCTATTTGGGAACAGGTTAAAGACTTCTATGAGAAGGGAGAACTTCAGCATCCTGACTTCATGTTTCTCAGACATGAAGTAGAAGAATTTGAAGAGACCATGGAGCATTTGGAACAATTGTTTGAAGAAAGCCCACTACTTGAAGGTCCATTTACTGTTGAGTAGATGAAGAATGGAAGCTGTCCATGAGTTGGACAGGCTTGCCATTACCTGCTCCCACTATCAATAGTCCAAACTTGTTGAAAATTTCTCCTTGTACATATGTTGTACTTCATTACATTAGTTTTAAATTTCTTTATTACATTAGTTGTAATTTACTTTAGTACATTAGTTGTACTTCTGTAAAAACATGTGTTGTTTGTAATCAATATCTGTATATATATAAACGGATCTTTTACTTTACTTTAATGTTGCAATTTTATTCCAGCAAATGTAATGTAAAAATATATAGTGATCATTGACAGAATCAGCTTAGATTGATTATTGCAAAGAAGGGGAGATTGTTAGGCACATAAAGGCCACAGTCAAACCTGTTGTACATCTTAAGGGGGGATTATTAATCAAACCTGTTTGATGCACTTGAAGATATAATTTAAGGCCTGTTAATGCCTTATTGAAACCTAATAAGTGATTTGCAATATTAGTTAAAGCTGTTTAACCTGTTGCATTTGTTGCAACTAAGGCAGATTGTCCAAGCTGTTCTACTCTGTTGAACAGGCTGGACATAAACTGTCTACGCTGCTCTAACCTGTTCAGCAGTTTGGACAAATTCTAAGTGTTTTGTTCTTTGTGAACAGGCTAAACACTTTATGGAACATGTTTCCATGTCCGCATGTATTGTCTTGGACCAAAAGATCAGTTAACAAAGCCGAAGACGAAGTGGAAAAATAGATGCTGCTAAGACTGCCCACGCTGTTCTGTTACCTGAAGACAAAATGGATATTTGAAATGGGTGACAGACCATTTCTTATATCAAAATGGCCATTCCAGAAGATGAAAGGTTTAAAGTTGACATTCCTCTTTTGGTTAAAGCCTTCTGTAACAGAGGCAAAAAGGAAAAGGCAAAGATTCTACAATGTAGAGACAAATACTGCTTTGTCAGAATGTGCAGAAAAGTATTCTTGTCTTTTTGGAAAGACATTCCACTATCTCTACGTCTAATGAGGAAGCTTCACTGGGATTCTCAGTGAGAGTATTAAAGGAAGCTTCTAAGGAATGTGAGACAACTAAGAGTTTGATATTCAGAACGTGCAAAGAAGTGTGAATTTATGCATGCAAAGTCTGCTTGAATAAAACAGTAAAGTGTGTCCAAGCTGTTCTTGTTCAAGTGGTCCGTCTGTCTGTCTTGTAAACAGTGAGTTCATCTTTTTGAGTGTATTCATTGTAACTGGTCTGAGTGTGTCTTAGATTAGTAGAACATCTGTTGTATCTGTCATCTCAGCTTGAACCTTTACGTAGTTCAAGCTTGTTTGTAATTAACACTTGTTGATAATACATACAAACATTGAGAAAGTGTTGTAACATTCGACATTAAACCAGGTTGGCATCTAGGACCTAATCAGTAATTACTAGCCAATTATAACCTAATCAGTGGTCATTAGCAATTAATCAAGTGATTAACAATGTTCACAAGGAAATTCAACTCTATTAGAATCAAATTCATCAGTGTGATGAATCGTGAAATCAATTAATCCGATCGATTTAGGATATGATGGATTAATTCAACTAAGTACATAATTAATCTATGATTAGTGACACTAAACATACACTAATACACTTACTTAACACTAATTATGCATGACTAAAACAATTCATTAAAACAATGCATCCAAAAGTATTTATTAATTTACAAAAAAAGGGAAATACAAAAATATATTTCTAAATACTTTTATACAAAAAAATAAAATAAAAATACATGGAAATACACCCACATAGGGCCGGCCATAGAGGGTACAAAAGGACTTGAAATATATTTTTTTACTCAACATATCAAAATCAAATCCTCCTCTTTCAATTTAAACAAGATTTCACACTATTTTTCATTATTTCACCATCTTTTCAATATCCAATTTTCTCTATAAATAGAGAGCTTTTCCTTTCATTTTTATCAAACCAAAATCTCTTCTTCCTCCTCTCAAAAACGGGCCACACACATAACACACACACAACACACCATTTTCTTTCAAGTGTTCTTCATATCTTGAAGTGTTCTTGGTGAAACTTTTGAAGATCCAACCTTCTACTCATTTTCATTCTTCTAAAACATAAAAGTAAGTAAATACTAACCTATTATATCTTATATTGATGTTTATATAAGTCTTGCATAATATATATAATCACCAACAACAACAAGTTCATAAAAACTCAAGTTTATAAATCACTAGTTTTTGTTTTTTAAGTTGTTTCCTTCAAATGTGTTTATAAATATATAAACACATCATGTAAGTGTAAATATTATGAAAACAAGTTATATAAATGAGTTTTATAACTTTTATACAAAAAAATTTTGAATAAACAACTAGAATCACAAGTTATTTCAAGTTAATGAAATACAGAATTTCGGCAGAAAAGTTATATCAACTTTGAAAATCATAACTAATTCATAACTTAACAAAACGAGGAATTCATTCTTGTATCAAAAGTTAGATCTATGTCTTAACTACAAATTTGGAAGTTTTCATAATTTATTATGGAGTTTAGAACCTCCAGATATTATTTGGGAACCCGAAAGTTTGACAGCTCAAAAATGGCCAACATAGGGTTTTTAACGAGCCTTTTCCCTAATCGAAACACCTCAAAAAATGGCGTTCTTGACTTTAAAAAATTCTTTGTATATAGTATTTTAATGTCTAAGAAAACCAAAGGCTAAATCGTTTTGGAGCTTGGTCAAAAACAGCCTCAAAGTAGGCCGAAAAACCTTCAAAAAGCTGGAAAATTATATACATACATACATACATACATATATATATATATATATATATATATATATATATATATATATATATATATATATATATATATATATATATATATATATATATATATATATATATATATATATATACTACTTTAAAAAATTCTTTGTATATAGTATTTTAATGTCTAAGAAAACAAAGCCTAAATCGTTTTGGAGCTTGGTCAAAAACAGCCTCAAAGTAGGCCGAAAAACCTTCAAAAAGCTGGAAAATTATATACATATATGTATATATATATATATATATATATATATATATATATATATATATATATATATATATATATATATATATATATATATATATAGATTCAGGTTCAAAAAGGTACCTCTCGAAATCAAGTGCACCCGAAGGTACCAACCTTAAAAAACTTTTTTTTAAATTTTTTTTCTGATAACCATGTTTAAATTAATGTTATACACATGATATATGAATTTCACATACATTCACACTTTCTGTGTCCTTAAAAATTATGTGAATGCTCAATGCATATTTATGTGAATGGTCGTCCATGTGAATGGTCATTTCACACCATGTGAGAACTCACATGGTGTGAAATGACCATTCACATGATCTTTTTTTACCATTCACAAGATTTATGATGTTGCTCCTTTTGAAAAAAAGTCTTATAATGTTGTCTTATACATGTCTATTCAAAAAAAATATATGTGAATGATCATTCACATTAGGGTACGCTGGAATCTCATAGGTACGCTGATGAACCTGATTCTATATATATATATATATATATATATATATATATATATATATATATATATATATATATATATATATATATATATATATATATATATATATATATATAAACTTGACGTTTTAAGTGGGTTTTATTTATAAACTTGTAATGTTGGGTGATTTAAAACATAACAACATTATACATACATATTATCATATATGAGAGTTATTAAATCCATTGTATTATTTAGGTTTTGGTTAAACGCGTCCGGTGTCATCACTTATCAACAACGTAAATTGTCGTTTTTACGCTCATTTTTGCCATCAAAATGCGGTGAGTCGTCATAGCCCTATTTTCACTATCTATTGGGGTGGAAATACATGCACTATTTTCATATGGACATCAAAACTGTTTATTTCTTATATGTATTACACATGTGGATCCATCAGCCCTCAAATCATGAACCGTTAATTACATTTATTTGTAAGCGCGAATATATTGTGGATAGATCTATCAGGAGTCATGTCCCCCATTCGGGTTAGTCTTAATCGGCTAACGGCGTGATGCATATATATTCAACACATGGTATTACGTATGGGAATACTGCACAGGGCAAACTCATTTAATTAAGTTTCGATTGCATGATGGTTTATGTAATACATACATGGATTTTATGCTTTATGAATTCAACTCATCTGATAATGTCCATACAATTGTTCTTTTCAAGTAAACCTATGAGCTCACCAACAATTTGTTGACGTATTTTAGCATGTATTCTTAGGTGATTAAGACATGCGCATTTATCGGAAGCATTCCAAGGCTTTCCGTTCATGTTGGAGTCGCATCATTTTCAAACTCGGATATTTATTTG